>JAJPUD010030283.1:0-13273 GCA_023553655.1 Myrmecobius fasciatus
CACTTCCTTACTGCAGATACACTGAATGGATGCCCCATTTCAATACATATACAAATACATTCACTGTACATTCATACACACTATTGAATATTCAGACATGTACATACTCTCACTGTCTTCTGATCTACAAACAGCCTTGTTCCTGGCACCCAGTCAGATTTCAGACTTTTTTTTTCACTTAGCCCCTTCCTCTCTCTCTCTCTCTCTCTCTCTCTCTCTCTCTCTCTCTCTCTCTCCAATCATCCTTGTGTTCCAGATGTCAAGGATCCCAGCAAGATCTGATCTGTTTTCCCTGAGCCCACCAGGACCTGAGCAGAGATATTTCTAGGGAAGGATTCATTTGATGTTCTGCAAAGGAGTGATGGGGTAGAGAAAAGGTAAGGGAAGTGAGAAGTTTTAAGCTGAAAGGGATTATTATCTTGTGGTATTTGTTTCAATAGGGCAACAATCAAAGGAATCTGAATTAGAAGCCATACCAATAAAGATGTTAAAGATCATCTTTATGGTTGTTGTTCAGGAGTCTTTCAGTTGTATCTAACTCTTTGTGGGGCCATTTGTAGGTTTTGTTTTGTTTTTGCCAGACATCCTGAAATGATGTCTGAGGCTAGATTTGAACTCACATAGATGACTTCCTAAATCCAAGCCCAGTGCTCTATCCACTGTACCATTTAACTGCCCTAGGATCAGCTTTACATCTCAGTAAATATCTTTTGAATTTATTTTACTCTCAAATCCTCATTTTATAGATGAACATCTAAGGCCTAGGGAGGTGAAATATCTATATCGAATAACCAGGCTTATTGAAGTCAAGTTCACTGCTCTTTCCAAAACCTATAAGCATTAATTCAATTCAAACAAGCATTTACTTATTGACTGTCTTTTGTGTTTTAGGCATTGTCTAAGTGATGGGGATACTAACCTTCTAGAAAGTGATAATACAGGATAGGGAGTGACTGGGACAAAAAAAAAGGAGATTAGATAAAAGCATACAAGGATTATTTGAAACAGAAGACACCACTGATTAAGGGGTTTTGGGGGAAATAAGGGTGGTACCTGAAGTGAAACTTGAGGATTCTGATAGATGGGGATGAAAAAGGAGTGTGAATTCCAAGTATGAGGCTGAGGGTCAGGGGGTCGGGACAGCTTGTGCAAATGTACAAAGACAAGAGATGGAATGCTGAGGTCAGGGAACAGCTGGAAGTCCAAGTTGGTTGGAACAGATAATTCTTAGAAGGGAGGAATTTGAAATAAAACTGAAAAGGTAGGTTGTAATCAGATTGTATATTAAAGCATAAAAAGAAGTCTAGACTTTTGTTCTCCTTGTTTCCTTAACAAATTTTCAGCAATAAATAAATTTTCCTATCTTCCCTCCCTCTACTTTTTAAAAAATCTGACTTAGGAAATGTCTTCAATACTTTTAAAGATTTATGATTTTCATCCTTGTGGGATCATCCTCCCTCTACCCATGAAAATTGCAGCCCTGACTAAGCCTTGGTAGGAAGTCTTCTCGACTTGTACTGGGCAAAAAATATCCTTAGAATCCCTCTCTTTCTTCAAGACTCAATTTAAGCACCTTTCTATAGGAGGCCTTTCCTAATTCCCCCAATTGCTAATGCTATCCCTTCTTAACTACCTCCTCTTGTTCAGTTGTTTTTAGTCATATTCAACTCTTGGTGATCCCATTTGGGATTTTCTTGGCAAAGATACTAGAGTGGTTTGCCATGTTCTTCTCTACCTCATTTTACAGATGAGGAAACTGAGGCAAATAGAATTAAATGGCTTCTCCAAGATCACACAGCTAGTAAGCATCTGAGGTCACATTTGACTTCAGGAAGATGAGAGTTCCTGACTCCAGCCCTGGTACTCTATCTACTTCGCCATGGAGCTGCCTTTGTCTTTAGTCACCTTGTGTTTATTATCATTATATAGATCATGTATATTTACATATTTACTTTTTGCCTCCCCCAGTAGAATGTTCTTTGCATTTGTAGCTCCACCACAGCATCACACACTTTGTGGGTGCTTGATAAATGCTTGTTGTTTGATTGATTCATTTCTAGGCAGCCAGAGGGATGAACCTCTCTATACTTAGGATATTTATTAAGTTGCTAGCATTGTGACTTGGTGAGTGGGGCTTTGCCTCAGGGCATTTTCATGGAAGGGGAAGCAGGCTTTCTTCCTATAACCGTAGCAGGGTCTCTGAATTAGATCCTAATCTAATCTTTCTAAAGCTGTGGTTCCTGACCCCATATGAGATCTCATAACTGAATGTGGGGGTCATGAAATTATGATTTGTTATCAATAAAGGTTTGATTTGTATGCCTATTTTATATATCTATATACCTGGGATCATATAAAAATTTCTTGGATGAAAAAGGGTCATGAGTAGAAAAAGTGTAAGAAGCCCTGAGTTAAATCTCACAGGCTACTTTCCAGGGTCCTGTCACTGTGGCATCCCTCCCAAATGACCCTCAGTGGCTAAACCTCACCAACCCTTGTCAGGGGAAGAGATGGGTTTTCCTTCTTCTATTATAACTGCATCAGAAGTTGGCTTATCCTCTCTACTGCCACCAGTCTCCCACATCCACAGACTGCTTTTTTGCCCCTGATAAAAATATCCTAATTGCAGCTATGGACACTGCAATATCAGATCATTGAGTCAGTGACCCCAAGTGGGATTTGATTCTGGGCTCCAAAGAATGCCCAAGAAGTACTCCAAGTTGCTCATGCCTGAAATAGCCAGCGACTAAGAGCTGATCAATCAATAAACATTTATTAAGTGCTACTATGTACAAGGCACCATGGTAAACAACAATAGGCAAAAGACTCCTGCTCTCAAGAAGTTTATAATCTAATGCAGAGGACAACATGCAAACAGATATATACAAAGCAAGCTGTCTAAGGATAAATAGGAATTAACAGAGGGAAGGCACTGGAATTAGGGGGGCTGGGGATTTTAGGTGAGACTTAAATGAAGCCAGGGAGATCAATAGTCAGACTTTTACTATTATCTTTTAATATTTCAGACTCCAGGAGCCCCTCGTGTACCATCTATGTCATTGCCACTTGCCCCTACCCTGGAGGGAGGGGAAGTTGCAATTGTCTTGGACACTTACAGTTTCTCCAACATGTGAAGTCCAGAGAAAGAGCCATTCCGGAGCCCGGTGATCTTGTTATTGCTTAGGAGCCTGTGATGGATGAAAAACAAAATTCCTGTTACTGGGAGCAAACCAGGACAGGCAAACCACCTCGATTCAGTTTCCTAGTGTATTTGTTGAAAGGGATCAAGAGTAAAATTCAAGGGAAGGTCCCTCCCTCTGATCACAGAGGGCAAGGAGGCTGCCCTCGATTCCCATCTTCTCTAGTGAGATTTCTCAAAGAGATCCTACAGAGGGAAGGAAGCAAGACAGGGAAAATGGGGACTGGGTTCCTTTGGACTCTGGCTCCCCAAAATGGGAGAGGAAGAATTATTTGTTCAGGGACCTCCTATCAGTGTCCCCTCCAATCCTCTGCCATAGTTTAGATCCTTTACTCAAAGGAGGTGGGAGTTTCAGTCACATGTTTGCATATACCTTTCACCCCCATCCCAAGCCCAAATTCAGTTGAGGATGAAAATCTGTCTCCAAGGGTCAGCTGATGGACTGAAGGCTTTGGGAGCTGCTTTAGCTCTAAGCCATGAGTCTTTCCCAAATTTCTTTGGTTTGCTTTTTTCCTCAGTCAAGGAGGGAACCACTATTTAGATGGCACTCCCATCATAATGCTTTTTCTTCCTCATCCTCTCCACTACCCCCTTTTCAGTCAGACCCTCAAAAGCTTCAAGTGGAAAGGCGCCGGGTTCATGAGCAGCACAGTCAGGGGCCCAGCTGAGGGGTTCAGTCACTCCCAGCTAATTGCTCATTAAAGATCTTTAATGAGTCTCTTGGTATCCATCCCCAACCCGAGGCAGGTCTCCTTTCTTGAGGCCTGGGGAGAGATAGGTCAGAAAAGGGAAAGGTTGGGATCCTGAGTCTCCCTTTAAGGAAGAGATTGGGTTAGGACAGTCCTGGAGGAAACTTTAGGCTAGTCCCTTAATCTCAGAGATCATAGATTTAGAGCTTGAGGGGATTTTATAAATCATTTAGTAAAAAGTGCATGTTTTACAAATGGGGAAACTGAGGCCATAAAATGTTATGTGACTTGTTCAACACACATAGGTTGTAAATAGATCGTTCATGATGCCATTAGGCTATAAGCTTTCCTGGGCCTCATTTTCTCTATTTGTAAAATAAAGGGAATTAGGTGGTATAATCTTTAAGGTGATTAACTTTTACTGCATCATGGACACCTTTGGCAGCCTGGTGAAGTCTATGGATTCTTTTTGAGAATAATGTTTTTAATTGCATTTAGATAAAATACTAAACATAAGATTACAAAGGAGGGGAAGCTAGGTGACTCAGAGGATAGAGCACCTGTCCTGAAGTCAGGAGAAACTGAGTTAAATCCAGCCTCAGACACAAACTAGCCAAGGGACTCTGGGCAAGTCATTTAACCCTGATAGCCTAAAAAAATTATTAAAAAGTCAATTATATTGACATAACTAACAAAATATTTTAAAAGATAAGTTATTGGACTCCAGATGAATATCCTCTCCTTTAAGGTCTCTTCTAGCAGAATAAAAACCTGGGCTCATATCAGTTCAGTGGAACTGGGTCTGTTAGGAAGTGAAAGGACCCAGGTAACAGGCTGTCCATCTCAGCCACCTATCATCATTGGGCAGCTAAAGTTTGAGGCTTGAAAAGGAGGGGTAATTTATTAGATTAGTAGGGGAGAAGAAGAAATAGCTCCTCTTCCTCTTCCTCTCAATTCCCTTTTTCTGATGTCTGTGTGTGGGGAAATTCTAAAATCCTAATAGAGCAATGGTGTGTGTGTGTGTGTGTGTGTGTGTGTGTGTGTGTGTGTGTGTGTGTGTGTGTGTGTAGTTAATATAGTAAAGCCAATTCTTGGAGTCAGGAGACTAGAGATAGGGAACAAAGGAAGACCTGAGGGAATATAGCACATTGCATTTGTATCCTTGGAGGGGATTGTAGGGAAGCATGGAAGGGAGAGGACCAGAGCCCCAGATTTCAAATTAGGAGACATAGCTATTTATTAGTTATGAGATCCTGGACAAATCAATTCTTTTTTCTGGGTTTGGTTCCTCCTACATAGAATGAACAGAGTAGGCTAGATGGTTTCTGAACTCCTTTCTAGCTTAGCAGATGGATTCTATTTATATTCATTTTAGCATCTGGAATGCTAGGAACCTACAGGATCCCAAGGCTTGCCATTTTATGCTAGATTTATTCAATTTTTTTCTTCTCAGGTCTTTATCTAAGAGCAGTAGATGTGGTAAGAATTGTTAGTTCTTGGAATCTAGCACAGTTACTAGTCTAGGACAATTAGAATTAATGATGGAAAGGGGTGTGCCACTAAATCAAAAATAGGCTACTGGAGTAGAGCTATAATGGACTCCACCCAATCCATTAATTGGCATTTGTCCTTGTCTGGCCTTGGGAACTAAGCTCTCTCATCTGGAGCTAGCTGCTCCATCCCAAACAATACTGATTGGCTTCTCTAGGGTAGCTTTCTGTGTGGGCAAGTCAGCTGCTGATCACATTTCTAGCTTTGCTAACCCACCTGGAACTGGACCCTTGGAAGATTGGAATAGTAAAGTTGCTGGTCAGAATGTGTTTTTTATGACTGCCAAAAAAAAAAATACTTTAGCTCACTCCCCAAAGCAAAGGTCAAAGGGTGGCAAATGGCTTTCTCTTTACCCTCCAGTCACTAATGTCAATGAGTCAAGACTATTACTCTTCACTCCACTGACATTGCCAATACTTGAATATCAGTAAGGCTAATCCTAGGGATGTGCCAGTCCTATGTTTAATAATAGGTTCACAATTTAAAAAAAATTGCCATTTAATCTTCATTATTGACATTTTCCCCATTTCTTTCATCAGTTGAGAAATCAACAAAATAACAAAGCAAGTCCTGATTTGTAATATTCCCTGATTTCAAATAAAATGCTTTTATTTGAAAAATTTAACAACTGGCTCTAACAAGTACATGAGCGATGGTCCCAGAACACCTACAACAAAATCTAGAATTCAAACAAATATCTATTTACAACTAAGAGGGATTTTACAGGGCATCTTTGTTCAACTTCCTCATTTTCTGAAGGAAGAAACAGTTCCAGAGACTTCAGTGATTTGCCCAATGCCACAAAATGTCAGAGATTGTATCTAAGGTTTTAGGACTCCAAAACAATCGATCATTCCATTGTACCAAGAAGGTTTCTGATTCAAGCCCTGGAATCCATCATCTTTGCTTTAGTGATTTGGGTATGTCCAAGAGTAGGGTTTTGTCCTATATGACTATGAAAGTTAGTCATATCACTGTTTTGTGAGCAGCACATAGTAAATGTTAGTTATAAGCAGTAATTGGGTGAATGGAGGAGAGGTTCATTCTTTATAGAGATTGCTAGGATCTGGGATTATGGGAATGGGTAGGGAACCCATTTATGCTTAAACTTTGGATATACCACGGTTTTCCCAAAGACTTATAGGATAGTAGAACCAGAAGGACCTCAGGTCTTCTCTTCATTTTACAAAGGAGAAAACTGAAATCCAGAGAAGGAAAAGGGGCTTGTTAAGGGCAGAGCTGGGTCTAGAATCTCCTGTTTCTTATTCCATTGTTTTTTCTATGAAAGTAAAAGTAAATTAATACTTTTATCTTTGGGGATGCCTCGTGGGATTAGGGAGAGACTGGCAAACACAGAAAACCAGCAAAGTAAGAGGGAGGGAGGGAAGGAAGGCAGGAAGGAGCCACAATCCCAGCCCTTATTCCACTTTTCCTGGACACTGTGCCAGCCTCTGCCCGGGCTTTGCATCCCTCCAGACACCACCTCAGCCTGGCACAACAGACCTTTCCAACCACACTAGGACTCAAGGGACCAGGTGGCTTTCCCTTCTCAACCACTTCAGCTCTGCCCTGCAGTGTCCTGACTCTCCCAGAATAAACAATTTAAGGGTTCTCTTTCCCCCAAACCCTTGCTTCATCCCACACTGCCTCCCATCATACCTAGCTCAAGTCCTTCCCGGACAGAGGGGAGCCAAATTTTGGTGTCCTGAGCACTGAATATTAGAATCAAGGGAAAGAGACATGGTCAGAGCCCATCATGAAAGTCTGGAATTCTGTTCTAGTTACTTGTTTCAAGAGGAAGAATGAACAAATTCAGTTACCACTAATGAGATTAGAGTTCTAAGCAGCAAGGGGCTGGAGTTTTGTGTTGGTTCTTTTTAACCAGGACAAAAATTTGTTCCCCAGAGCTAGGTATCATAGTGGCTAGAGTATAGGGCTGGAATCTGGAAGTCCTAAGTTCAAATTCAGCCTTAGACAATAGCTATATGATCCTACTCAAGTTACTTAACCTATAATTGCCTCAGTTTCTCATCTATAAAATGAGAATTTTCTCATCTACAAAATGAGAGTTTTATTTTGGTTCTTTTCTTCCCCAGGGTTGTTATGAGGGTCAAATGAAATAATAGTTGTAAAGTGCTTGGTACAGTGCCTGCATATAGTAGGTGCTTAGTAACTGTTTGCTTCCTTTCTTTCTTCTAAGAAGGAAATAATAAAATAATAATTGTGAGTATGGTGCTTAGTAACTGCAAACTTCCTTCCTTTCTTCTAAGAAGGAAATAATAAAATAATAATTGTGAGTATATAGTAGGCACTGTATAAATGTTAGCAATTATAGCCTACTCATCTCTTATCAGAAAGAACATTTTTTTTAATCATGAAAAAATCACAAGATGGGAGAGACAGAGAGAGAAACAATCCTTTTTCTGGATGCAGATTAGCTATAAAATGGGGAAATTTTTATCTGTATCAGTGACCACTAAGACCTGTTACAAAGCTGTTACACAGACAGTAGGCGTGACACTAAACATCACCAGTTAGTGTACCAGTTTCTCATCCTTTTGGCTAAGGAGTCTCCCACTTCAGCTTTGAGTGTCTAGGGATGAGAGCACAGGATGTTAGCTCCCTGAAAACAGGTAGTTATACTTTTCTATTTGCATCCCTTTCATTTAGCCCAGTGCTTTGCATATAGTAAGCACTTAATAAATGCTTCATCTATTCATTCAATATGTACTTCTGCATTGGGTGTGTTTGTGTAAAAGGCTTATTATGATCAAATATAACTGTGACAATATCTATAAAAGCACTCAGCACAGTGCCTGCCACATGGTAGATGTTTAATCAATGTCTATTCAGTTGGCTAATTTGTACAAAAGGGAACATTTCATGGACTGAAATGGTCACTGGCTATACCTATGTGGGTCCACAGGGATGGTCTACACAGAGACATGAGCTAAGTGACCCAACCTTAGTCACATAGAGGAGTCAGTGATACATTTAGAAATTGCATCTGGGTCGGTAGCTTCAGACTGAAGCTTTTCCCATTAAAAAGATGTTTCCCAGTCCTTCCTCAGCCACACTGCTTGAATTTTACCACTGGCAGATAATTCATTGGAGTTAATGAGCATCTTCATTGAAGATACAAATCCATCAGAGAACGTAATCTCATTCACACTTTTTTTTTTGTGTGTGTGATGAATTTGCTTAGATATTTTCACCTTTAATTCCTATCTGATGCCAGGACATGTTAAGAATGGGAGTTCTGAGTGCCAGCCTTGATGTCAGGAAGGCCTGAGTTCAAATTTGACTTCAGACACAACACTTCCTAGCTATGTGACCTTGGGCAAGTCACTTAACCCCAAATGCTTCAAGAAAAAAAAAGGGAGTTTTGTTGTGGAAATGTTGAAGGGTAAGGAGAGAAAAAGAAGAATTTTTGAGTAGCAGAGTATTTCTTTTCATTCAAGGCTGAATTGTTCTGCATATCTTTGGTTAGGATCAACCACTCATACTCATTACTTCATCTCTGCATAGTACATAAGGTATAGAGGTAGACAGAGCTGAATAAATCTTTGATAATAATACTAATACTAATTAGCATTTAAATAATGCTTTGAAGTTTGCAAAACACATTACAAATGTTACCTCATTTTATCTTCACAGCAATTATGCCTGTTTTTAAAGGTGTAATTCTGTGTGACCCTGGGCAAGTCACTTAACCCCAATTGCCGCAGGGGAAAAATGTAATTGAGGAAGAAATTATTGACTAACTGGAGGTACATTTCTGAAAAAACCCTAACAAAAATTCCTCCCCGTTCCCAATGAAGTCACCAATCTAAGCAACCAACAGAGAGCAGAAAGAAAACAGAGATTAAGCTAAAAGATTTGCCCAGGGTCACACAGCTAGTAAGTGTCAAGGGCAAGATTTGAACTCAGTCCTTCCTGACTCCAGGTCTAGCACTCTAGCCACTGACCACTTTGCTGAAAACAGATGATTGTGAAACATAAGCAGATCAGTTCTTTTCATACCTACCTATCTGTTGTCTTTCTTCCCATTTCACTTACAAACTTTCTTGGACTTTTCTAGACTTCATGCAAGTGCTCATAGACTTATTTTTCCTTAACTGTTTTTGCTATTTTATGTGGTAGATTTCTAGATTCCCCCTCTGTTGTGTTTTGCAGTTAAGATACTACTCCAAAACTGGGATTATTCTTTGTCATCATTTCTCTGCTTAGCAAGAAGATTGATTAAGTAGGATATGAGGCAATGAACTGAATAGGAGGAGTGTCTTGACTTAGATTGAAGATAAATTATATTTGGAAAATTACACAATATTTTCAATAATACTAAATTTCTCACTATTACAAAAGCTCAGCTCTTTAACACCAACATTTATGTAACTTAAAAAAAATACAAATGACCAGAAATGAGTGGGATTGTCATGTAATAAGAAAGAAAAGCAACAGATGGCTAATTCCAAATAATGCCTTATTATTTTTGATTTGGAGTAGAGATTTAGTCCTTGAGGTTCCTTCTTGCTCTAAATCCTTAGTTTTTATTATTAAGAAGAAAGTTACCCATTTTTGGACATGGAGTATATCCTTCGTGACAGATTTATGGGAAAACAAAGAAAACATTCACTCAGGATGATTTTGATCTGTGTAGATGCTGATGAGATCATGAATCTTCTGAACATAACTGATTTGGCTTTTCACCTGCTTGACTCATCATCTCTCTATGTGCATGAGTACATAAAGTTATTGTCACCCAAATATAACCAGCAGTATTCTTATATTTTCTTTTCTTTTCTTTTTATTAAAGCTTTTTATTTGCATAGCATATGTATGGGTAGTTCCTCAACATTGGTCCTTACAAAGCTTTCTGTTACAAATTTCCCCCCCTAGTCCCCTCCCCTCCCCTAGATGGCAGGAAGTCCACTATATGTTAATTATATTAAAATACTTGACAAGTTGAATATATGTAGTATTTTTATATTTTCCATTTTGAAGAAGGTCATCAATATCTGCACTTCCCTCTTTAAATGGATCTGCTAAGGTTAATTTCCCAAGGAATAAAATCACACCAATTCTAAGGATATGGGTTCCAGAGTCAATTTTGGTCTTCTTCCACCATCTACCATAATGTCTCTTCATGACATGGAGATGGTTTTGGGTTCTCAAAAGCTGCCTACCAGCTCCAGAAGGCTCTGCCAGATTAGAAAGGCTTCAAGTATAGGTCTGATAATGGACTAACTGATAATGGATTGTATGTCTGCTGTCTGACAGCCAGACTAGATAAACTAGGAGAAGCTTACCACCAGAGGACTGATCCCTCTCTGATGAATATTTTTGACTACAACTCATGGTAGCTAGATGGTGCTGTGGATAGGGCACAGGGTCTAGCATCAGGAAGACAAATTCACGTCTGACCTCAGACACTTAACTAGTTGTGAGACCCTAGGCAAGTCACTTTCTCTAATCTGAAAAATGATAGCACCTGCCTTCCATGTTGTTGTGAGTATACAATGGAATAATAATTGTAAAATGAAAACTGTAAATAAAAATTGCAAAATTGCATAAATAATAATTGCATATTGTCTGGCACATAGTAAGTGCTACATAAATGTTTATTATTACTATCATTATTCTTACGATCTGTGTGAGTGGAGGGAGGATCTACCAGAGAAGAAATAATGGGTACACCAAAGTATAAGGCAAAATTGTTGGTGGGCAGGGGGGAGAGCCCAGACACATTGACTCCGCTCAAAATAGAGATAACCATATAATGTAGGAGAGAAGATGGTCTTGAAATGAAAAGGCCTAGGCTCAAATTCCACTTAATCTACTTATTATTTGGGTGATTCAGGGAAAATCATTTAACTTTTCCAAGTCTGTTTCCCAGTCTGTTGTTGTTGCTGTTCATTCACTTTCAATCATATCTAACTCTTTGTGATCCCCTTTTTTGGACAAAGATACTGGAGGGGTTTGCCATTTCCTTCTCTGATCATTTTACAGATGAGGAAACTGAAGCAAACAGGATTAAGTGACTTTCCCAGGATCACATAGCTAGTAAGTATCTGAGGCCACATTTGAACTCAGCCTTCCTGACTCCAGGTCCAAAGCTCCATCCACTGAGTCACCTATGGGAATAATAATGATTTCCCCACTTTCTCATAGGGGTGTGAAGAAAGTACTTTGCCAAACTTTAAGTGAAACAAAAATATGAATTATTATTTTATTACATGGAATTATCTTTAGAGACATGTAGTTCTTGCCTCCCCAACTAGACTGTAAAACTCTCAGAGGACCAGAATCTAAGTCATGTTGGCTGGTATTATTATATTATTGAACAAAGTGATAGATCAACAAGTATTTAGGGATTGAATGAATGGATGTCTAGGCAGGACTGGGTTTCAGAGAGAAGACAGAATATGGGAATGGGGCAAGTCAAGAAAAAGGGTGGTTTGAAAGCAAAACTCCTGACTAACTCCTTCATTGCTTATGGTTCTCATCAATCACAAAGCCCTTATCTCTCCATCACTCCCCACCACTATCTCCATTAATGGAAGGATTCTAGGAAAGAAGACCATCCCCTGGTGAGCTTCATAGTCTGGCAACAACAGCAGTCTCATCCTAGGCGTTAATTTGCAGCTGTTCTCTCCCACTGGGTGGATAAGCCATGAAGCTAAAAAAAAAGGGGAGGATAGGCAGAGATGCTTGCCAGAATTTCCTTGGAAAGGACATGGTGAGTGGAAGAAGTCTTGGTGAGGGAAATCCCTTATCTGGGGCAGACACCCCAAAATGAATGTATGGGAAAATCTAAGGTCCTGATAACTTCTACCTGCCTCTAAATCTTTTAAAGAATAATGATGATTTAACCATACTCCTATAAACCTAAGGGGAGGTGGCAACTCAGATCAGGAGGAAGATTTGAGGTCTACTTCCTTCAGTGGGAACCCTGGACCTTTTAATAAAGTGCCATTGGCTCAGAAAAAAAAGAATAATCCTGATGATAATGATAATGATAAGTAGCATTTAAATAGTGCTTTGAAGTTTGAAAAGTATTTTATAAATATTATTCTCATTTTATCCTCACAACAACTCTGGAAGATAGGTGCTATTATGAACCTCATTTTATAGAAACTGAGGCAGCTAGGGGTTTAAGTGACTTTCCTAGAGCCATATAGTTGGTAAGTCTCTGAGGATGGATGTGAAATCTAGTTTTCCTGAGTCTGGGTTTAGTGCTCTAACTACTGTGTCATATCACAACTGCTGTTGCTGCTACTGCCACAGCTACCACATATTCTTCTAATGCTTTATGAATTGCAGGGATTTGAAAAACATACGTTCTCAAGCCTCATAGCAAACCTATAAATTAGATAAGTCATGGAAATATTATCTTTATTTTAGGGATGGAGACTAGACCTGTGATTTTATTGGTATGGAAAACTTCCAGATGAATAAATTCCCTCTACCAATGCAGGTTGCCACCTTCTCTAGAACATTTGTGAGGGTAAGTGATTTTAGGGTCATACAGTCATGGTAAGTCAGGAATAGGTACTGATTCCAGGCCTTCTTGGTTCTTAATCTCTTCCTTTCTCCCCCTCTATTCCCAAGTTCAATTGAAGAGAGACAATTTGCCTAAAATCACACAGCCAGTAAACAATGGAATCAGGAAAGCAACTCTATATTTCTATCTCTAAATCTAGTAATCTTTGTTCTTTCTGTATAATCTTTACTTTAGTAATTATTAAGCATTTTCTGTGTCCTTGTTCCTTCCTTCCTTCCCTCCCTCCTTCCTTCCTTCCTTCCTTCCTTCCTTCCTTCCTTCCTTCCTTCC
>JAJPUD010030285.1:0-13272 GCA_023553655.1 Myrmecobius fasciatus
CAATTTGGAGCTATGCTCAAAAAGTTATCAAACAGTGCATACCCTTTGACCCAGCAGTGTTTCTACTGGGCCTATATCCCAAAGAGATTTTAAAGGAGGGAAAGGGACCCACATGTGCAAAAATGTTTGTGGCAGCCCTTTTTGTAGTGGCAAGAAACTGGAAATTGAAAGGATGCCCATCAATTGGAGAATGGCTGAATAAATTATGGTATATGAATGTTATGGAATATTATTGTTCTGTAAGAAATGACCAACAGGAGGATTTCAGAGAGGACTGGAGAGACTTGCATGAACTTATGCCGAATGAAATCATCAGAACCAGGAGAATATTATACACAGCAACAAAACTATACGATGATCAATTCTGATGGACATGGTTCTCTTCAACAATGATGTGATTCAAACCAGTTCCTATTGTTCAGCGATAAAGATAGTCATATACATCCAGAGAGAGGCCTGTGGGAACTGAGTGTGAACCACAACACAGCATTTTAACACTTTCTGTGAATATTTCCATGCATTTTGTTTTCCTTCTTAGGTTGTTTTTTCTTCTTCTCTTTCTAGATCTGATGTTTCTTGTGCAGTAAGATAACTGTATAGATATGTATACATGTATTGTATTTGTCATATAATTTATCCTATTTAGCATGTAAAAAAAAGAAGTATGTATATAGAATAATTGCACATGTTTAACATGTATTGGATCACTTGCCATCTAGGGGAGGGGATGGGAGGAAGGGAGGGAAAAAAAATTTAAGCACAAGTTGTAAGGGTGAATGTTGAAAATCATCTATGTATGTATTTTGAAAAAAAAGCTTTAATTAAAAAAATTATACCCATTTTACAGATGAGGAAATTGAAACAGGTTATATTAATTGTCCAGAGTCTCACAGCTAGTAAGTATCTGGGGGAGGATTTGAACTTGAGTCTTTCTGACTTCAAGCTATAGACTCTCATTTGCTATAGACTCTCATTTGCTTGTTTTTTTCTTAAAGAGGTATGATAATGGATCTCTGTGACCTAATTTGGAAACAATGAGCAATATTGCTTCAAAATTATCTTAAAGGTGCAGCTAGTTGGTGTAATAGATAGAGCACCAGCCTTGAAGTCAGGAGGACCTGAGTTGAAATTTGCCTTCAGACACTTAACACTTTCTGGCTGTATGATCCTGGGCAATTCACTTAACCTCAATTGCCTCAGCAAAAAAAAAAAAAAAAAAAAAAAAAAAAAAAAAAAAAAAAAAAAAAACTATTGAAATTTGATCAGTAGAGATAACCCTGTGAGCTTTTCAGCTAAGTAAATATGCTGTGATACCTGATCCTGGAGCCATCAGTGAAAAAGGCAAGTTGTTATTAGGAATCCATTTCAGCACCAAGATAAATATACTCATGGAAGTTAACTATTGATTTGCTCATTCCCTGCCTTCCCTGTCATTTAACCCATCTTAGATAACTAAAGTTTGGGGCCTTATTGAATGTTTAGATACATTTCTTGGATAATTATAGTCTGTTTCTTCTTCTGCTTACCTCCTATTCTTTCTCTATATTTGTCCCCTTTCATTTTCTCTTCCTTTGTGAGTTTAGCATAATGAAAAGAGCATTAAATTGAAGCAAGAATATTCAGGTTCAAATTTTTTTCTGCTATTTACTAGTTGCATGATCTTTGGTAAATCCCATAATCTCCCTGGGATTTGTTTTATTCATCTGGCAAACAATAAGCTTGGCCCAGACAATTTTTTATGGTTTCTCTTAATTTTAAATCTTTTCTCTGGAGATACCTTTAAACTTATAGTTTCCTTCCATTCTCCTTATTTAATATTTTATTTTGTGTTTTGCTAATCTGGATATCAATATTTTCCACTTCTATTAAAAAAACACACTGAAGAATTTCTACAAGAGTTGGTTTGAATGAGTCCTAGTTCTAGGAATCCATTTTTTTTTTTTTTTTTGCTTTTTGCTGAGGCAATTGGGGTTAAGTGACTTGCCCAGGGTCACACAGCTAGGAAATGTTAAGTGTCTGAGACCAGATTTGAACTCAGGTCCTCCTGATTTCAGGGCTGGTGCTCTATCCACTGTGCCACCTAGCTTCCCCTAGGAATCCATTTTTGATGAATGTATGTGCCATAATCATAAGTATATATATATATATGCAAACATATTTATGTCATTTGACAAACATATGTAAAATTTCTTATGTGTAGAGAACACTATGTTATCTCTACCCTGCAGGATGAGGACAAAAATAGAAGTAAGATATGGTATCTACCTTCAAGGAGGTTACAATCCAGTAAAAGGCATAGATAGTATAGCAGCATTCCTATATTGAATGGGAATGGAAAAAAATTGATGATAATTTTTAATACTTGGTACATACATCAAGGGAAGCCCCTGAATCTGTGATATCTATGTTGGTTCTTGTATCATTGATGTGAATAACTTCCATTGAACATAGCAGAATCCCTCGCACACAGCAGATATTTAATAAATGTTTATTCCTTTGTACAAACTGTCTGTATTTTGTCAGCAATTAAAAACATTATACACGTTGGGAGAGTATTTATAAAGGCAAACAGATAAAGTGTTTGGAATTAGAGTAGCTACATGGAATTTCCTGAAATGCTAAGTACTACTTTTGCAAGAGGTTTGGGTCAAAAATTCAGGAGACCAAACCCAGAGTATTTCTTGCCAAGCCGCCTGGCACAGATATCTTTAATGGAACTTGTGGGATTTTAAAGTACTCTAGTATGATTTATTCATTCTGTCTGTGTGGTCACTAATTTCTTTATCAAAGGGATAAATAGGCTAATTTGTCCTATTCAAGACATCTGTATTGTCTGAAAAAGTATTACTGTCAGATCTTATGACAGAACAATGGGTTTACAATTACATAAAATGAGGCCTTTGAAATAAGAAAAAAATAAACTTCAAGGCAAAATTGAGAATTTAGAACTCCTCATTTATCACTACTTTATTCTTCAATCCTTTCCCTCTCTGTCCTTTGATTCAACATAGCTGTTATTCAGTAGTGTCCAATTCTTTGTGACCCTATGCTCCAGATTGTCCATGGGGTTTTCTTGGCAGATACATGATTGGTTTTTGTCATTTCCTTCTCCAGTGGATTAAGGCAAACAGAATTTGTCACTTAAGTGACACACAAGTAGATGTCTCAAGCCAGCTTTGAATTGAGGACTTCCAGATTCTAGGCCCAGCACTCTTTCCACTGAGCTATCTAGGTGCCTCCTACATATATTATTAATTTATTAGTCATATTTCTTTGGGTAAATTCCTTATCTTTTTGGTGAATAGGAAGAAGAAAGCACCAAGCATCTTCTGAGAAGGTCATTTGATGTCACTTTTATTTTGAAGTGAAATAACTGATCAATGAATCAAGCAAATCTCTCCCTCTCTCCTCTTCATCTTTCTTCTACCCCTATTGGTAGATACAAAATGAGAAAATTTTCATGTAGAAATATTTGAATGCTTTTTAACTTGTATACTGATTGCTTTATTTTAAAAATTTTGAATCAATTTCCAATGGGTAGTAGTGGGGACCCTGGAGTTGAGAGCTATTTCTTAAATGGCTTTCATTACATTTCCCTTAACACTTCTATGAATGCTTTCCCTTTACTTATGTGGCATGAAATATTTCCCATATCCTCTGAAGCTTTTGAGCATGAGAAAGTTAAGATATTGGAGAGTGTTGCCCTTTTGGAAGCTATTTGAAATGTGTCAAAATATTTAAAGATCCATGACCTGGTCTCTTGTTTTTAAGTGTCTTCCCGCTGCTTACAAGACTTTCAATTCGGCAGTGCTACAAAATTGTCTAGTATATACTTGTAATTATATTCTAGGAAGATAAAAGCTCTATGAGCAACACAGTATCAGAAATGACTGCAGATTGGTAACCGAATTAAATCTAGATCCTTGCTATATATGCAAGCTATGTGAAAACATCAAATATGTTAAAGGTTGTTTACTCATGGGCACTTGTGACTTTAATAAAGGCAGAATTTCTTTGTTGAAGCAAATGATTAGCATTCATTCAACAAATAAATTTTAATCCCAGGATACTAACAACCCTATAGAGCCTTATTAAAAATTCTGGTGTAAAATGTCAAAGCTTGCCAATTTAAGAGCTCCAAGATGAACATAGATCAAGTAGCTGTATCCAAACATTTCAAGATAAGTGGCAAACTAATGAAATTTACGACATAATTCAGGCTGAGAAATGATCACTAAAGATCAGCGGCTAATAATAAATTAACCAATTAATGAGTTATACCTTCTTTGTATTTCTAGCTGCAGGATCATGGCCATGGACTCCATCACCTTGATGCAAGATACACTATGTACACAAGTAAAAACTGTATTTAAGAAGATGAAGTACCAGCATTATATATTTCATAAGCAGAATGATGAAGTGGAAAGAGTGCTAAACCTGGAGATCTTGCTTCAAATCCTTCTTTGATCATGTGCAAGTAATGGTGGATAAGTATTTTATAACTCTAAACCTTGGTTTTCTCCTTTACAAAGTTGGCATTATTGGCATTATAATAGCAATTGAATTAAGTGTTCTATTATTCTTAAATAACTATATAAATATGAATTATTACTAAGAAGTCTTTGCAAAAAAGTGATACTTTATTATATATGTTGATTTCATGATTGTTTTTGAATGACACTTCAAATATTTTGGTTACTTCTATGTTAGAAAATATGTGCAGAAGAAATTTGCATTAGATACAATACAATTTTAAAGACACTTACAAAATCTATTTCCAGAATAATTCATTGAGGGAAATATTTCCAAAGAATAGAAAAGACAGATGGCATTTTTACAAAAAAAAAGATAAATAAGGAAGCATCAGCAGCTATTGACCCATATGCCATATTCTCATTTATATAAATCCCTTATGATTTTTTCTGTATATACATTGAAAATATGCTTGATGAAAAGATGTGAGGAGAATAGAAACACTTGGATAAAAGATTTTTAAAAACTATAAACTAGATCTTCATAGTCACACAAATGAGGACAATAAGGAACACAGAATTGCATCATCTTTATTGTTTGATGATTTAAAAAAACATATTTGGAGGCATGATAATACTTTGTTAATGCTATAAATTGGAAAATAAATTGAAATGTACTGTAAAAAGTCACTCAAGAAAAATTCTATTAACTTTCTTAACATATTTATTCATATAATATTTCCACCAGTTACATTTAAAAAAATCTTTAAATATTTGTTTTCTTTTTTTTTTAAACTTTTGAGTTCCAGATTTTCTCCCTTATCTCCAGTTCCAGCACCATTAAGAAGTCACATGTGAAGTTATGCAAAACATTTCTATAAGTCATGTTGTGAAAGAAAATATAGATCTCCCACCCTAATTTAAAAACCCTCAAGAAAAATAAAGTTAAAAAAGAGAGTATAATTCAATCTGTTTTCAGACACAATCAGTTTCTTCTCTCATTATGGATAGGATTTTTCATAAGTTCTTCAGAAGAATCATGGATGATTGTACTACTGAAAACAGCGAAGTCATTCACAGTTGGTCATCCCAGAACATTGCTATTACTTTGTATAGAATACATTTCACTTTCCAGATTTTTTTTCCCCAAGAGCATTCTACTCATCATTCTATTAACTTTTAAAAAGAAATGTTCAGCAAAAACAAGGCAAAATAAGAATGAAAATATTACGGCATTGTATCTGTAATGCAGAGATACAATTTCAAACTAGAGATATGTTCTCCCTCTTAAGCATACAATACCCAGTATCTGCTTTATTTTTGGGTTGCTGAGGTAGCATTCACCTTTTCAGAACAGAAACTCTTAAGTATGGAATTTGCAGAGCTTCTCAGATCAGATCCTTTGTCTAGACTATATGGATCTTCTATACAATGGGTGACCTTGCAGGGAAAAGTGAAAGCAAAACCCTTTTTCCAGTTAACTCTGCTTAGCAGGAATTCAAAACTTGTCTTCTAGGAAGTTCTTCCACAGTGTGGGTGGCAGTATAAGCTTCCTAGATCTAACTGGAAGTCTCTCTTTATATGATACTACACTTTAAGATTCCCTATGACCTTTCAGCTCAGATGCACTAGTCTGTTGGTCCAATCAATATTTCTTCAGTGAAATGACTCAACTTTATCTCATGTGATAAATCAAAATCCAAAGTCATGTCATCTTCACAACCAATGTGCAGTTATTCCATTATAGAAACCAATTTTAGAAATTAAGGTTTCCTAACTATTATCTTCAAAGTCTTCATGTCAGACATTTAAAAAAATTAGATTCCAAGGAGCAGGACTCTTCACCCTTCTTTAATCTAGGTACCTTTTCTCAGTGGAGCTCCTTTTTTATTTCTCTCCAAACTTTTCTTATTCTTTCCCTTTGCATGAATTAAATTGTCTGCATCTGGGGGAAATATTTTAATGCCTAATTTAATATTTAATTTTACAATTAAATATTATAACAGATAATCTTATTTAATATTATACATGATATGTAAATATACAATTTCTCTGCCATATTCATATCATGTTGCTTGTATTCTGGCCATCATATTAATCTGACCAACATTAGTATGATGATGTTATTAAAAAAAAGGAAAAGTAGCTACATTTGTGAACCTATGATGATTGATAAAATAAAGTGTAATTGACTACATTGTTGGCTGAAAGTCCAAAAAAATTATGATAACATTACCCAGGATAAAAAAATGATCCTTGACTAGTTCTGACTGGCTTAATCATTTCAAAAGGTGATGCAGCATGAAAAAATGTTAAACTTGCAGCCAAGGCAGGTTCTGCAGATCAGGAGGCTACAGAAGGATTAAAAAAAATACCTGATAAGTATTACAGAGTGAAAGCTTTATGTATCATAGCAGATTTTTAATGATGAGACTTACTTGTTTTAAAGTACATTAGAAAATGAATCTATAAATGCAAATACCTTCCAAAATCTTTGCTTTAGATCATTCAAAGACCAAAAATATTGCTATAGTGTACCAATGCCAAAGGCAGTTTTAAGCATAAAACCATAATGTGAATACAGACCTTAAAATCCATGAACACTAAATAGAAAAACTTAAGTCTTATGCCGGTCTATTGGAGGAAAGAACAAAAAAAGCATAAATGATATTGAAATATTTGGGGTTTGTTTCCACAACTGCTTATGTGTACTGTGTGCGTGTATTTAAATGACTAAAAAAGCTAAAAGTAGTAAAAATCTCAGTAAAGTACACTATTTAAAATGCTATAATTGAAATATTATTAAATTATGAAGATATACTACACATAATTATTTGTAAGAAGTATTTTTGTTGTTGTTGAGATATAGTCATGTCTGATTTTTTTGTGCCGCAATGGACCATACCATGCCAGGCCCTTCTATCCTTCACTCTCTCTTAAAGTCTATCCAAGTTCATGTTCATTGTTTTTATGACTATCTATCTATCTTATTCTCTGCCATCCCTTTTTCCTTTTGGCTCAGTCTTTCCAACATCAGGGTCTTTTCCAATGAGTCCCATCTTATTATGTAACCAAAGTATTTAAATTTCAGCTTTAGTATTTGACCTGCCAATGAGTAGCCTGAATTAATTTCTTTAAGTATTGACTTATTTGACCTCCTTGCTGTCCAAAGGTTTCTGAAGTCTTCTCCAGCACCACAATTCAAAAGCATCAATTTTGAGGTGGCTCTTGTATATGAGTCCAATGTGTGCACATGTGCTCCCATTCTCTGTCTGTCTGTCTCTCTGTCCCTGTCTTTCTCTGTCTCTGTCTTCATCTTTGTGTCTGTCTCTCTGTCACATACACACACACACACACACATCATTAATCAGAAACAGAAAACAAAATTCAGTATTGATCAGTTGATAAAAGTGTTCTAGTAGCAATGTCCCAGTATCCACTAAGTCTATGTTTATGGTAACTTTATAGAACATAACTACCACAAATGATGAGAAAACTGTAATTCAATGAACTCTGTAAATATTACTGAAAAATGTTAATCTATCCCATATAGCCTCACTCACTATCTGTGTAACTTTCAAAAAATACTTACCATTGTCTTATATGTTTTTTCTCCACCTAAGCTACTTGAGGACATAAACTGTTTAATCACCAGCAGTTAGCACAATCTTGAAATGTTGCTAAATGTTTATTAACTGCTTTCTTATTCATTTATTTTTCTCATCTAATCATTCTAGAACTAAATCTTCTGACTTACAGATGTCTGTATGGTTGTTTTTGTATAATGGATGACTTTGACAATCTGGTTTATCCTATGGACCCCTTCTTAAATGTTTTTAAATGATTAAAAAGCATATAATTAGAAAGGTAACTGATTTCAAAATGCACTTATCATCTTTACCTCTCTGTGAACAGGTTGTAGATCCCTAAGTATTTGATGCAGAGAAGTCTTTTGGAGAAAGAATAGGATAGTCTGTATCATTCCTGCAGTATGAATAAGTAAGGCAATAAGCCCTTCAAATAGTATAAATTTGACACAAGACAGATTAGTTGTTCAGCAACCCCAAAGCATTTTTACTTTTTAGGGAAGTGTGACTCATCATGTAGTACTCTTTATCTTGAAGATGTTGTACAGGATTATAAGAGAAAGAAAGACTTGCCAGAATGATAAATGTTTCAAGTTTATTTGCCTTCAAGAGGGATGTGATATTTGAGTTCTTTATGTTTCTGTGTCTGCTTCTGGCCTCCTACGAGTCCTTTGCTTACTATACATTATTATTACCCATGAATGATATTGAGTAGAGTCAGTGATCATTTAATAATGCTATGTGTAATAATAATAATAATAATGGGCATTGAAGTAATATTTTTTTAAAAAGAGCTTCTCCCCTCAAGGAGATTTGCATTTTATTGGGAAAGGCAACACATTAAAGGGGGCTAAAAAAAGGAGAAGGAAGGTACCAGGGGCCATGGGTGGTGAAGTCCGGAGTATTATTATGGGAGTTAAGGATTCTGTTAGGAATCTGTTGGAGAAAGTCACATCCAGCATAAGCCACACCCAAGGTTTGTGATTTCTTCACAGTAAAATTCCAGAGTAAGGTCAATTAGCTCAACAGAGAAAGTGATCTTGAAATCAGGCTCTGAATATTGTTTCAGTTTTCTTTGAGCCCAGATTTTGGAGGGCCCTGTGCTATAAGTTGCAAATAAATAAATAGTTCTGCAAACATTTAGATGTTAGGATCAACTAAGCCAAGAACACTTATGAATGAATCTAGCAAGAGAAAATAGATGAAAAATGGAACAAGTTGACAACATTTCTTTGATGATCTCTTTGCATTATCAATCATAATGGAACATATTTTGACACTGATACTTCAATACCACAATAAGTTATATGACACTGTTAAATGACATTTAAAAACTAAAAAGTTTAGCTGGATCAGACACACAAAGGAAAGCCATGCTGAAAGTAACACAATTTTGAATGCATCAAGGGTTCATCTTACAAGATCTCTAAAAGAGGGAAAGCTAATAGCTATCAGGTTTTAAAATCATGAATAAAATGAATACTCTGACCAAAAAGTGATTAATAACATATCAACCCATATGAATACTTTCTCATCTTTATAGAA
This sequence comes from Myrmecobius fasciatus, assembly GCA_023553655.1. Lineage (NCBI taxonomy): Eukaryota > Metazoa > Chordata > Mammalia > Dasyuromorphia > Myrmecobiidae > Myrmecobius > Myrmecobius fasciatus. The sequence goes on from JAJPUD010030285.1 coordinate 9,605, forward strand.
TCTAATGAGAATAATTTATACATATATTGAAGATATCCTTAAGAAACTATGAAAGGAAAGAGGCAAGTGCTTGCAAATGACTTCCTTTAGCAGTTGACATCTTTTGAACAACATATTTCACAAATGAACAGCAAAAACTTATAGTGAGGACAAGATCAGTTTCTAATATGATAAAATAAAAATACCTTGACTCCACTGAGCAAATATGACCTTCAATAAAACATCTGACATACATTTATATAGAAATTCTGTATGATCTCAAGATATGCATCTCAGATAGAACTTGGCACAAAACAGGGAGGCAAGTTTTTTTTTAAAGAAATATTTTCTACTATCATAGAGTATGTTCTCTGCAAATCCAAATGGAAGAGGTGTTAAGATTCTCCACATTGTGAAACTACATTCATCATTATTGATGAAACTATATTGATTACATCAAAGCCCATAGCATTACCAGGTCCTCTCAATGTTCAAAAGAAAGTAACTTACAAATTAATAAAAGAAAAATCAAATTTCTGAAAAATTTACATTATTCAAATTATGATACTTGTTTGGAAGGCCAGTCCATTGAATTAATCTCTCAGTTTTTCTGTATGGGACAAATGCCATAAATGGATAATGAGGTGAACTCAAAATTGAATAAGAAAATAGGAAACTACAAAGTGCTTTTTATGATGCCAGACACACACATACACCTACTTGTGAATTTATTGAACTGCAAAGTATAAAACACTAAATTCTACAGAGAATCAAAGCTACATATAACTTATAAAAGAGAGCAGAAAGATGTGTAGTGGACATATGTAAGCTGGAGTACATTTCTAGTAATGGCCTCCATGAAGTATGTGACCTGAGAGTTATCATTCAGGAAATAAATAAATAAATAAATTCAAGTGTGTTGTAAAGCAAGTGATATAGAGATGTTCTGAGTACTGGATGAACACTGATGAAATGCAAAAAGAACAAAAGTATGGTCTTCAACATGATGGATCATTATGCTGTAAAAGAATTATGGGAAAATGGATTTAAAAATCACACAGATGAAAAGGCATATATAATTTGTGATCTATTCATATATGTCATCTCAGGTTTTTCTGAAGCCATCCTGCTTGTCATTTCTTGAAGCACAATAGTATCCTATGACAATTATACATTACAACATGTTCAGCAATTCTCCAATTGATGGGTATACCCTCAATTTCCAGTTCTTTGCCACCACAAAAGAGTTGCCATAAATATTTTGTACAAATTAATCCTTTTCTTTTTCATCTATTTGGACTACATTCCTTATAGTGGTATTTCTTGGTAAAATGAAATTCATGATTTTATAGCACTTTAGGCATAGTTCCAAATTGTCTTCCCAAATGGTTGGATCAGTTCACAACTCCATCAACAAAGCATTAGTGCCCTATTTTTTACATCCCCTCCAGCATTTTTCATTTTCCTTTTCAATCATGGTAAGCACTTGGATTAATAACTCGTAAATTTTTATAAATTTGGCTCAGGTCCTATATTTAAGGCCTTTATTAGAGAAACGTGTAAGAATGTTCCCCAGCTTCCTGTTTTTCTTCTAATTTTTGTGCATTAGTTTTGTGCAAAAATTTTTAAATTTCATGTAATCCAAAGTATCCCTTTTACTTCACATTATCCTCTCTTGCTTGGTCATTAACTATTCCTTTACACATATATTTGACAGATATATTTTTCCATACTCTCTTACTTATAAGTAAAATATTATAATATTTTTTATCTAAATAATTTAGCCATTTTAACCTTATGTTGGAATACAGTGTGAGATGCTGGTTCTGCACCCAGTTCCTTCCAAATTGCTTTTTAGTTTTCCTTTTGTCAACTAGTGAGTTCTTACCTCTAAATCTTGGATCTTTAGATTTAATAAATCCTAGGTTACTATGGGCATTTACTACTGTGTATTTTGTAACAAATATATTCCAATTATCTACCACTCTATTTCTTAACTAGTACTAGATTTTTCAAAAAAAAAGATTAGTTTTGTATTATTTGACATCTGGTACTGCTAAGCTACCTTCATATATTTTTCATTGATTCTCTAGATATTCTTGACCTTTTTCTGCTGTATTTTTTCTAATGCTATAAAATAATTCTTTGGTAGTTTGATATGATACTGAATAAGAAAATTAACAGGTAGAATTCTCATCCTCATTATATTATGTTAACCGACTTATCCTATGAGCAATTAAAATTTCTCCAACTGTTTAGATCGGTATTTGTCTATATCAAGAGTGCTTTGTAGACTGATTTTATATGTTCTTTGACTTGTTCATTTTTAAAGTTTAGATTGTTTAGTTTCCAATTAATTTTAATCTCTTCTTCTATAGTCTTTTATTTGATATAACTTTATTTTATTTAGGTCTGAAAAGAGTACATTTAATATTTCTGCTTTTCTATATTTGCTTGTGAGATTTTTTTGTCCTAATGCATGATCAATTTTTGTGAAGGTGCCAAGTAGAGGCGAAAAAATTTATATTCTTTTCTAGTCTGATTCAGTTTTTAAAGAGTTAAATCATATCTGAGTTTCTAATATTCTAACATTCTCTTCAGCTTTAAATTCTTCCTCTTTTATTTTATGATTAAGTTTATTTAGATCTGAGAAGAGAAAGTTGAGGTCTCTCAATGATGTAATTTAAAAAAATATTTAAATATAGTTTATTTTTTCCAGTTACATGTAAAAATAATTTTAACATTAAAAAATTTTTAATTCTAAATTTCCTTCCTTCTCCCCATCATGAAAAGGCAAGCAATTTGATATAGGTTATAGAAATGTAGTCATGACAAACCTATTTGAATATTGTTCCTTTTACATCTCCATATATTTTGGCCATGAATAATGTAATTACTTTTTCTTGGGTCATTTATTTAACTTTTCCTTTAAGAAATTGGATGCTAATAAATTGGGAAATCATCTTTACATTTAAGGGTTCTGATAAAGGCCTCATTTCTAAAATATATAGAGAATTATCTCATATTTATAAGAATTTAAGCCATTCTCCAATCGATAATGTCAAAAGATATGAACAGACAATTTTCAGATGATGAAATTAAAACTATTTCCAGTCATATGAAAAGGTGCTCCAAATCACTATTGATCAGAGAAATGCAAATTACCTCTACACACCTGTCAGATTGGCTAAAATGACAGGAAATGATAATAATGAATGTTGGCTGGGACGTGGGAAAACTGGGACACTGATACATTGTTGGTGGAACTGTGAACGGATCCAACCATTCTGAAGAGCAATTTGGAACTATGCTCAAAAAGTCATCAAACTGTGCATACCCTTTGACCCAGCAGTGTTTCTATTGGGCTTATATCCCAAAGAGATCTTAAAGGAAGGAAAGGACCCCACATGTGCAAGAATGTTTGTGGCAGCCCTTTTTGTAGTGGCTAGAAACTGGAAACTGAATGGATGCCCATCAATTGGAGAATGGCTGAACAAATTATGGTATATGAATGTTATGGAATATTATTGCTTTGTAACAAACGACCAGCAGGATGATTTCAGAGAGGCCTGGAGAGACTTGCATGAACTGATGCTGAGCAAAGTGAGCAGAACCAGGAGATCATTATACACGACAACAAGGAGACTATATGATGATCAGTTCTGATGGACATGGGTCTCTTCAACAAT
>JAJPUD010030287.1:0-13271 GCA_023553655.1 Myrmecobius fasciatus
GCCTTTTGAAACGGGGACCAGTGATGGTCGTTGCTGTTTTTTTCTGGATTTTTGTCTAAAGAAACCTCTGTATCTGAGGTCTTTTCTTTGCCTTGATAAAAGCTGTCTATGGTGAGAGCTCTCTTTTGCTTCTTCATCATTTTTTTTTTTTTTTAGACAGAGTGGATATCTCTTTAAGGTAGGGGAAAAAAAAACCTCGGCTGAAGACGCTTTGCCCTGGGGCACTTCGGCGAGTTGATTTAAGGTGCTGGGCCGGTGGCGGCTAGGACTAAGTCCGAATTACTCCTTAAACAAGGGAAGTCTGCCAGAACACCTGTCCCCAATCAGGGCAGAGTGTCCCGAGTGCCTCAGATAAACTCCAGGTGTTTGGAATTTGGAGTTTGGAGTTTGGAATTTCTTCCACGATGAGCCGAGCTGAGTCCCACCCTCACTTCCGGCCTGCACAGTTGCAGTCTATTTATCTCTCTGTCCAAGTCCGACTAACCTGATATGAAGCTCTCCAGAGAGCTGTGCCCAAATATTTCTGAGTTCGTTGACTTGAAGATCAGTTCAGAGGCTTATTTTATTGTTGATTTGAGAGAAGATCGGAGGAGAGGCAGAAAGTCACCTTTTCACTCCGCCATCTTGGCTCCGCCCCTACCATCCAAAGTATTAACTTAGTCTGGTTGTATATGTAATATTCCATATCTAAGGTCTCCTATTTTTGCAAAGAAGTCATTTTATCAAGTCAAAATGCATTCAAAAGCTCATTTGCTCTTTGAGATAAGCTTTACACTGTTCAATTGTGTTATTGTTACTGTTCTTTTCTATTTATATTTATATAGTCACTATGCATATTGTTTTCCTTACTTTATGTTGTATCAGTTCCAATAAATCTTCCTGTGCTTCTCTGAATTCTTTATATTTATCATTTCTTATGCCAATAGTTTATTTAGACATTTTCCAACCAATACAAGGTTCTTTGTTTTTTTTTTTTTTTATACACGTTTGAAAAAATCTCTCCATGGATAAATGAGGCTATATAAATCCAGCCCTAATGTTTTTGTCATTCTATGGATGATCACAGAATTTAGAGCTGGAACAGACTTCAACAACCATCTAGTCCAAGATACACATGAGAATAATCATTATTATAACATACTCAATGAGCAATAGTCTAGTGTCTTCATGAGGACTTCTAAAAGAAAGGTCATTTCTTCACTTTTCTAAACATTTCATTTCATTTAGGGATTGTTATTATTGTTAAAAATTTTTTCCAGCCGTACAACCTTATTTTGTCTTTTTGCTATGATCAGCGCTGCCTTTTAAACATTGAAAAGCACACATTGAAGTTTCTGCCCTGTGCTGACCTCCTCAAAGCATTCCTACATGAATAGAAATTGTTAGAAACATTTACCAAACATGTTTGAAGTTTTAGGAAACTCAAAAATTCTAAGAGAACACTTTGATAACCAAGTTGATCATGGGAAGGAAAAAACTGTCAATTCTTGTTCCACATTATCTCTCTAAGATATATTTGCTTATTTATTTTACTAGCCACAATCTTTCCTCATTCAATCCATCTGAGCATGGAAAATATTTGTTATATTAATACATTAATCATCACATATTAAAATGTGTTAATAATTATAGTGTATGATTTTACTGCTATAAAACTTGCAGATGTTTCTTACATCAAAGCTATTTCCTACTTGCTATAATGTCCTTACTTGTTGCTCCATTTAATTAAATTCTTTTAAAATTCTTCTGGGAAAAGTAGGGCATCATTCTTTTAAGAAGCAAGGGATAGTTTATAATATTCATATACAGGGAAAGAATCAGTAGACACATGAGATTCTCCCTATTCTGAGAAACAAGAGAACTGAGCCGAAAGCTCAGTTTGGAGTCTGGAGCACTGTCCAGCTGGCTAAACACTATTATAGGGAAAGGCTGGCAAAAAAAAAATGAGAAGCAATCTCTCCAAGGTACGAGGTTCAAAGAGGAAAAGTTCTGGGAGGCAATTGACACTTTTACCTTGAGAAACAATGAAGTAGGAGCCAAGGGATTTAAGGCAGTCTAGTGGATTTGAAAGAGCATTGGACTTGACATTGGATGACCTGGCTATGAATCCCTTGGATTTCATTTACTAGCTGTGTAACTCTGCTTCCCTTTTCCTTGTCCATTATTTACAAAATGAAGATTTTGAAGATGATGATTTCCAAGGCTCTTTTGGGTTCTAGTTTTCTGAGACTGTGTGACAGCAGAATAGGAAGCTAGATGGCATTGTGAATAGAGAGTGCTTGATTTAAAGTCAGGAAGACCTGAGTTCCATCTGACCTCAGCCACTTCCTGTGTGACCCAAGGCAAATCACTTAATCTTTGTCTGCCTCAGTTTCCTCATCTATAAAATGGGGACAATAATAGTGCCTACTTCTTAGGTTTATTGTGAGGATCAAATGAGATATTTGTAAAGGGCTTGTTTCATCTTTTCCTCCTTATAGTTCTACCTTAAGAATGAGAAAGCTAAGAAAATAAGCATAAAGGAAAATGTTTAGAAAGCTGAAGGCTGAAACAATTAAACCATAGTAGCCAAGCAATGATACATACTTCATTTGTACTTAGTATATTTTTCATATAATCATTGACTAATCAACATATTACTTTATATATTACAAGTTTATATGCTATTACCTCAATTAAAATATTTTTCCATAGAACAGCACAGGGTATAGGATTATAGATTTATAATTAGATGCAATGTTAATAACTCATTAGTTCAACACTTTCAATTCATATTAAGGGAAACTGAAAACCAGAGAGATTTGGGTCCTAAGGTCAAGAAGCGAGTGCTGATTCTTATAATGACTCATAGACACACATATTTATACAGCACCTTAAAGAACTTATATAATATACAAAACATTCCACTAGCACATAAGAGAAGAATAAAGTGCTATGAGAACTCTGAGAAAGAAAAGATCATTTCTTACTGAGTCTTCAGGAAGGAACTAGCATTTGAGCTGGACCATGAAGAATAAGCAGCTTTTTAAAATTTTGTAGACAGTTGTCACATTTGATAGAAGATGATTAATGGATATGCAAAGTCAATATAAGCTAAGTAATATAAGCTAAGAGCCTAGTAGTAGACTGGGGGTCAATTGCATGAGGAGTGTGTGGATGATGGCCACTTGGTTTTAGACTCAAAAAGTAAGGGCTACTTTAATCAAAGTAATGAAACTAATAGGCTTCATGTGTTTGTGAAATAGAACAGCAGAGAGTGAAATGATTTGGAAATAATTTGAATGGAGAGTTTACATTTAGAATTTCCCCTCCTTTCAGGGTTTTAGGTATGGGCCTAGAAACCTCTACAGGAAGAAGGAGTAGGCAGCTGCAACAGATCCAAGTCAATGCTCACATTTCCCCCACAGAATTGGAGGTCTTTTGTACACCAGATGTCCTTGAACCCACAGAAGATAAACAGAATCAAGAAGGAGAGAAATAAATATTAACAATCTGTAGTAGTACCCTTTTCCTCTCTCCCTCTTCAGCTACTGGCAGATAGCCAATTGCTTCTTTAATTCAAGCTTGTATTGGTTCTGGCATAGATAAAACATATTTCTACACTAAAAGAAAACTATTTCCCCCCCACAAAATATGTGCATTCTAATTATGTGAGATGAGAACTACATATAAGTAAATGTGGCATATAACATATGTAAAATAAAGAATATTTCTTTAAAAAATAGCTGAAATTCAAATGTACTCATTCTTGACTTCTGTCAGCATAAGTATATTGAAACATCTGTGCATGCTAAATATACCATGAAAAGCCTTTGCATCAGTCACCTAGAGCCTATTATTTAAAAAATGGCGTTCATTTAAATTAAAATTCGTCACATTCACATATGCTTCTTGTTTCATAAAATCATAGAATTTAAAAGTTAGGAGATATCTTAGTGACTATCTAATCTGACACATACAACAAAGAAATCCCCACAGTAGCATGCCTGACAAGTGGGTGTCTAATATCTGCTTGAAGACCTCTAGGAACAGATAACCCACAATTTTTCCAAGTAATCTGCCCTACATTCAGACATCAATAAGTGTTAAAAAAAGATTTTTTTCTTGACATCAAATTCAAATTCTTTGTAACTTCCACCCTCTGTTTTTGTTTCTAATTCCTGTCAAAAAGAACAAATAAAATTCTTCTCCTCTTTCATAGACCATCAAATATTTAGGGACATTTATTATGTCCCTTCCAAGAGTCCAAGAGTTCTCTAGGCTAAGTATTTCCACTTAGTTCAACTAATATTCATTTAATATGGTTTCAAGGCCTTTCATCATACATTTTCCCCAAGTGTTTCCCCTATGGCTTATCACTATTCTTCTTAAACCAATTGATATGCAGTTGCACATATTCTAGATGAGGTCTAATGAGGGGAGACTCCAGTTAAACTATTACTATCCTATTTATTTAGTCAAAGATGATAACAAAGTTTTAAAAAGAATTGTACACTACTAGCAACTATGTGAAACAGTGCTTCAAATCACTAATAATAGAAGTACAAATTAAAAATAAAAACTCACAGAATTCTCATGGTACACAGAAAAAATTGGAAAAGATAATAAAAGATGGAGCCAGTAAATCATGGTAAGAGTTGTGTAAAAACAGGCATAGTAATGGTTCGTGAGACTATGAATTGGTATAGCCATTATGGAAAGCAATCTTGCTATGCTAAAAAATATAACAAAATCCTGAATATAGGGAAACATGAAAAGATTTATATGAACTGATGCAAAGTGAAATAATTGGAGCAAGGAATACAATATTCAGAATGTTTACAACAATGTAAGTTGAAACTGAATGCTATGAAATTTTGGTGAAGAAAACTTGCTCTCCAGAAAGAGACATGAAAAGAAAATTCCCCCTGGTCCTTTGAAGAGAAGAAGGTTCAAAGGATCATTGCATTTAACATTAGTAGAACACTGCATATAACGTTAGTCTTTTTGAAAGTGTTGATTTGTTTTGCTGAATTTTTTCCCTATCTTTTACTTTTTAAATTCTTTATTATAAGCTATGGCTCTCTGGAAAGGACTTAAGGAAAGGAAGATGACATAAAACCAAATATTAATAAAATTGGTTTTAAAAAAAACAATGCTGCTTTCTTTTAAAGAATCTTTATTGCCTTATGTGGGACTGGAAATATGTGGGTGTGATAGCCATTGAGCTTGGAAAGAAAAAGCATCTTTACCTAAGTTGATGTACTGGGTTAGTCTGAGGGGAAAAGTCACATCTGTTCCACATATGTTTCTCAGTGTTTTGAAGTAGGGATAATCAACTGATCAATCAGTCAAAAACATTTATTAAACACTTACTGAATGCCAAGCACTGTGCTGGGTACTTGCAATATAAAAATATAAACAGTCTTCATCTTCCTGGATTTCACATTCTACTGTGTGCTTATTAAGTAAATTGTATCACTTTAATTTTTCCCCCTTTTTCTTCTCTCTTATCTCTCCTTCCCTTATTCATTCTCTCCTATCTCTTATTTCTCCCTTCTTTATTCAATTTTCTCCTCTTTCCTTTCCTTTTCATTTCTCTTTTATCTAAACCTCAGGTTTTCCAATGACAGCCATGGGCTTTACCTGTACTGATGAGTGACACAGGGTCAAACAGCACAGTCCTAGTGAAGATCTGATTTTTTTTTATATTTTAGTCAACACCAAATAGAGTCACATATAGAGAGTCATTCCCAAAAGAAAGTAATCCTAGCATAAAATATAACAACAACAGAGCCCCCAATTCATGCTCAAAAGCTTATCTTCCCCTTTCAGAGATGGCTTCTATCCCCAATAGAATGTTTTGTGCCATGTCTAGCCTATATTGGAGAGTGGAAAAAGCTGAATAAGGCTTCGTACGGACAGATACCCAGTTCCTTTTATATCTGGTATTAAGTGTGACTTATTTTTCTTTCACCATGATACCTCAGAACTTCAATTTATGTAACAAATATTAATTGAGTCTCTACCATTTGCTAAGTCTTATAGGGGTTAGGAAGATCCCATATGACATAATTTGTTCTGTAGGAACTTAAAGACTTTTTGGGGAAATATGGCATCTCTATATAATTCAGTGCAAGTATAAAAGGACTTCTTCCCTCTTCAAATGCTCCAAGAGTATTTTGTTTGAATTTCTCTTTTGTTCATATCACACTCTCCCTTGTGTGAATTTTTGTTTTTCTTTTTAAATTTTCTAGTTATACATGTACTTTCATTTTTTAAAAACACATTTTCTTATGAATCATGTCGGGAAAGAAAAACCAGACCAAAAGGGAAAAACCATGTGAGAAAAAATAGAAAAAAAAAGTGAACATAGAATGTGTTGATTTACATTCAGTCTGATTTACATTGAGATAAGCTTTTGAGCATGAAATGGGGGTTCTGTCGCTGTGCTATATTTTATGCTAAGGTTACTTTCTTTGGGAAATGACTATATGTGACTCTCTTTGGTGCAGCAAGAGAGTTCTCTCTCCAGATGTTGATAGCAGCATTTTCCATCCAAAGCTTATTGGAAATGATTCTTTTTTTTGTGTGTATGTATACATATTCTATCCCTCCAATAAAAGATAATAATGTGTCATTAAAAAAAATTAATCACTTTGTTTTCTGATTGTCAGCATAGTCCAAAGCACAATCTGGCATGTTGTAAAGTTTTACTGAATAAAGTTTGAAGTATAGTTGTAGAAGTGCCATAGAAGTGAATGTCCTTCTTAAATCATAATGTGTCATCAGACACAGCCACATTCAAATGTAAGTACAAAAAGGTTATCCAAAGCCAGATAGAAATGGTTCTTAAGATAAGCATTAAGAATGATCTGTGAGGTTAGGTAGGTGGCACAGTGGATAGAGCACCAGCCCTGAAGTCAGGAGGACCTGAGTTGAAATCTGGTCTCAGACACTTCCTAGCTGTGTGACCCTGGGCAAGTCACTTAACCCTAATTGCCTCAGCAAAAAGCAAAAGATCTGTGCCATGACTCACTTCTATTAATATGAAAAATTTACTTCTATTAATGTAGAAAATCAATAATTAATTATCTTGAAAACAAAGCAAGGAAATAACACAGCACAATAGCAGACTAGTTTTAGAATTAAGGGATCTGGGTTCAAATCCTGCCTCTAAAACTATCTGTGTGACATTGAATAAACCAATTAACTTCCCAGAGTTTCAGTTCTCTCATGTAGTTTTCTCATCATGTAGCTCTATGAATGAAAGCAGAAAAAATAGCAGATTTTCAAAGCTCAAATTAAAAAAAATTAACAGGTCAACAAAAGATCAAATAAAAAGCCTTGTAATGATGAGCATAGAAAGGATTGGTTCTTAGATAATTTAAAATAATTACTTAAAGCTACTCTGAGTTCGACAATCACAACCATTATCACCTTTTTTAAAGCTGACAGCATCAGATGGGGCAGTTTCTGATTTCGGTAGACAAAAGGAGTACCTCATGTCTGTTGAACCTGGAGTTGTAGGGGTGTCGGAGTGGGCCCACACAGGACCAGAATCTGGACTGTAACTCACTGCTCCATCTGCAAAGAGGACCTAAGGACAACATTGATATTTCAGGTAAGTCTTCACAAAGTAAGGAAAATATGGTCAAACAATAAAGAATAGATTGTCACACTAAAACTTTTATCAGTCAACATGAAAAAGTAAAATCTTGAGGCCAGAAGAAAAAGAATTAATTCCTGGACATAGGGCTTTTAGGCCACAGGTAGTCTCTCTGAGATTTTCTAATAAGTTTTGTTGGAGCTTAATTAATTAGCATAAATAATCTAATACACCAACAAGTTCAAATTATTTGACAGAACCACTCAGCACCTGAATAGTATTGTTTGAATTAATAATTGTAATAAAATTTGTTGAACTCTCATACATAAAGATTTCTAATTATACAGTACATTCCTGAAACAACTTAGATCTCATTATGTAATCAATTGGTCTGACACTAATTTTCTACCTTTATGATAGGGCCTAGACCTCTGATATCAGGAGTATACGTGTAAAGGTAAAGAAACTTCCTCAACCAGTGGAAATCACCAGCTTTTCTGCCACTTGTGGTTTAGAGCAAGGATGGGGAACGTCTGCAGGTTATGATGAGCTGAAAGCAAAGAATAACCTTCCACTGCTTGTTTATAAGTTGATCATTTTGTATGTTATATATGTTTTAAATATCCAAATGACTCCTGGCAGAAAAGAAAAAGGCTCTACTCTTGGTTTAGAGTTACGTAAAGCAGGGTTTCTTAAACCTTTTTCTACTTGCCATCCCTTTTATCCAGAGAAGTTTTTATGTGATACTGGGTGTATGAGAATATAAAATGAGTATACAAATCAAACAGCTGCTGATAATATATTATAATTTGTGACCCCCATTAAGTCACATGACCCCATATGAGGTCATGAACCACAGTTTAAGAAACTGGGGCTTAAAGCACCAAGAATTTAACTGACTTCCTAGGGTCATATAGCAAATCTATGGCAAAGGAAGGACTTGAACCCACATTTTCCTGGCTCACCACACCATGCTGTCTCTCATGATATATGCTATGGTATTCTAATCTATTTAATGGATCTTCTAGGGAAGTATATAAACAAGATCAAGTATAGAGCTGGGAGAACTTCAATAGTTTAATTCCCTCATTTTATAGATGAGGACATAGGTCCAGACAAATTATGTTTGCAGATGATTGTGCATTCAGTGCAGACTCTGAAGCTGAGATGTAACAAAATATGGAATGATTCTCTGCTGCTTGTGTTGATTTTGGCCTAGCAATTAACTTTTTTTAGTTAGAGAGCTAGCTCTCTAGCATATAAGATGTTAGACTTGAACCTTTTCTATATACATACTGAGAGAGAACAATTTGATTAAGAGGGAAATAGTGGATGTGAAATCACATGACTTGATTTCAAATCTCTATTCTACCTCTTACTACCTGTGTGAAATTGGGGGTAAATATCCTGTCGGGGTCTAATTTTATTCATCTGTAAAATAAGAGAGTTGGACTCTTCCTGAGGTCTGTTCTAAATCTTTGACCTTTTGACAAGTCAGTCCCACTATTTCCCTTTGAATTCCTATACATAATTTTTTGTCCTCAGTGATATCAATTTGATATTCAATTTTCTTTTCAAATATCCCAACTGTCATCCTACTCTCCCTCTCCCTGATCCATCTCTGGTGGCAATTCAGCTTATAGTAAAAACAATCCATGTAAGAAAAATTGATGATTGAATCTCATGGGTTTCAAACTCCTAAGAAGGAGACAAGTCTCAAATGCATTCAAGTTTCTTTACCTGTGTGGACCCATCCAACATGTACTTGACAACAGTTCCTTGGCTGTTAATAACTCTGGATATCTCCTGTTCTATTGGGGGTGTCACAGTTTTATGAGTCTGAGAGTATTTCACCCTTTGAGGATAACTCTGTCGAATCATGATGTCCCAAGTATGCTCATCATCCCCAATGTGTGGACCTAAAGATGAAGATGATTTGTGAACTGGATGCTGTAGAGGAGAATTATGAAGCTGGAATTTAATATTCTTGCTTTAATGAAACTATTATAATTTCTGGGACTATTGAACAAAGTTGGTTTTATGTCATGGTTCATGGTTACAACACTTTATTTTTATGAAGGAAATGAATAGCTAATATCTATGTCTCATAGATACAGAACTTGAAGGGATCATAGGAATCATTTAGTTCAACTCTCATTTTTACAGGTGAAGAAATTGAGGCCCAGTGAAATTAAATGACTTACTCAAGAGCATACTAAAAAATTAATCCTCAATTTTTGCCTATCCTCAAAACTTTCATTCTCTCTGCGCCCAGCTCCCAGGCAGATATGAAGGGAGAAAGCAACTGATTTAAATAAAGGCATCTAAATCTGAGGGTGCTGAACATTGTATTGGTATTCTATACAGGATCTGATATCTCATGCAGAAATATACAGAGCAAGATGTCATCTTAACCAATCAGATGGGACAAAATGCCAAACTGATTTATTGAATTTAGATTTTACTTAAGAGGGTTCATGTTATTTTGGAGCTCCAGGGCTATTCATAAAGGACAAAAAGCACTGAGTTGGCAGTCAGGATTTCAGGGACCTAATTCTGGATCTGCAATTAGCTAGCTCCATGATCTTAGGGTAGTTATGTGGTACAATGGATAGAGAAGTAGGCATGGAGTGAGGAATTCCTGAGTTCAAATTTGACCTTAAATACTTAATAGCTATGTGATTCTGAGCAAGTCACTTAAACTCTATTTGCCTCAGTTTCCTCCTTTGTAAAACGAAGATAATAATGATACCTACCTCTCAAATTTGCTGTGAAAAACAGATGAGAAAATATTTATAAAGCAATTAGCACAATGAATGGTACACAGTAGGTGCTATATAAATACGATTATTGTTGTTATTGTTATTATTATGAATTCTTGATCTTGGTTACCCAATCTTTAAAATGGAGCAGTTGGACTACTATGATCTTCAGAATCCCTTCCAGCTTTTTTTTTCTTTCTTTCTTTTTTTTTTTTTTTTACCATTTTTAATTCTGATGATATCCATCAGAACAGTGTTATTAAGTGGGCATCTGGGCAAATAAGGTGACAATAAGACTTTGTGACTTTACAATGAGGTTGATTATAATGTATTCATGATGTTATCGAGAAACAATCTGTGGGATATACTTGCATACAGAATACTTAGGAATAATGATAATAATGCTCTCTCTCCCTTCATCTCCTTCACCCCTCACTCCTTCCCTCCTTCCTCTTTCTTTCTTTTCCCTATCCCTTCCCTTCTCCAATCTACTATTTCATTCTGCCTATACCATGCAATTACTGTGCCCATTACTGTCATTGAGAGCAACTGTTACAAGCCTTTTTTATATATTATAATTTATTGTAACAAGATCAGCAAAACACTGTTTCTGTGGAGCATCATTCAGAATATGGAAATAATCTTGATTGTCTTACCTTTTGAGGAGGGAAGAGGATAATTAGAACCTGCGACTTTGCCAATGAAGTAATTTCTGCTGTGGAAGCTCCCTTCATTGAAGCAGATCTTGCATGTATGCAATTTATAGCATTAGGGAATAGCCCCGGCATTTAGTTAGTTAGGTGATATGCCTGGGATACACAGCTAGTAGGTCAAAAGCAGGACCTGAACCCAAATCTTCCTGACTCTAAGAATAGCCTTCTGTCCATTATGCTAGGTTAACTCTTGCAAATGTAAATGTGAAACCTTGAAAATACTGGATGTCTCTAATCAGGGAAATAAATTATTATTATTTTTTAATGTAACTATAGTTTTTAAAATGCTTCTGATGAAATGTACTAACCTGGAGAAAGGTAACCAAGGAAAGTCACTGCAAGTCCATTAGGACATGAAATATTTAGTCTTTGGAAGGTGGGAATAAAGGGGGGCTCTGGTGGAGGGACTGCTGCCTCTGTTGCTTCTTCCTATGAAATAGAATGCAGTTAATTTTAAAGGTGCTTATTGTCCTAAACCAATAAGCAAAGATTAAATTCAAGGAAATCCAACATGCATTTGCTGAGTAGTTACTATATGCTCAGAATTGCTAGGAGCAGTGAGGACTTCTCATTCTTATAGGGATGATTTACCTTGTAGACTTTTAGGTAAAGAGATCCTATCTTTCCAATCTCTTAGTATTTTAAAATATGTTCCCCTCAATGAATACAGTGAAGCATAAGGTCAGAATCTTGCTATCAAAGAATATCTACTTTTCTTGCACAACAATGCTAAGGGTGGAAATATGTTTACATATATTCGATTTGTCAGGTATTTTAACATAATTAACATGTAGTGGATTTCCTGCTATCTAGGGGAGGGGTGGGGATTAGGGAGGTAAATTTTTTTTAACAGAAAGCTTTGTAAGAGTCAATGTTGAATAATTTACCCATACATATGTTTTGCAAATAAAAAGCTTTAATAAAAAAAAAAACAATATCTACTTTGGGAGGCCAGACCTATACAATTAAAACACTTAATAATGACAATAATATGCAGTATGCCCCAAATACATTTACACAAAAGGACATGTAAGATGTGCTGCAGAAGTCTGGGCTCACAAATATGTCATAAAGCATTAGAAGTGGTGGGAAATGATGAGCAGGATGCTCTCAGAAAGAAAAAAAAAACCTGGAAAATCCTCCATGAAGTCAAGCAAAGTGAAAGTTACTATATATAAAATAATAGCAATGTTCCGGGATGACCAGATGTAAATGACATTGATATTCTCAGCAGTACAATCATCTAAGATTTCCTTCTCCCTTCCCTCTCTCTCTCTCTCTCTCTCTCTCTCTCTCTCTCTCTCTCTCTCTCTCTTATTTTTCTCTCTCTTACTTCTTTCTCTCTCTCTTTCTTATTCCTTCCTTCCCTCCCTCTTTCCTTTCTTCCCCTCTCTGTCTCTCCCTTCCCCCCTCTCTTTTTTTCAATTGTGGATTTTTTTTATTAGGGTAAGAGATCTGTGTTTTCTTTCACAACATGACTTTATGGAAATGTTTTACATAACTTCACAGGTAGTTCCTTAATGGGAGCTATGGGTGAGTATAAAAGAATCTGGAACTCAAAATTTTTTTTTAAATCTGTATTAAATGTAACTGGGGAAAATATTAAATATTTTTTTTAAAAAGCATTAGATGGAGTAAAACTAGAATCATTCCCAATAAGATCAGGAGTGAAACAAGGCTGCCCACTGTCACCATTATTATTTAATATTGTCTTAGAAATGTTAGCTTTGGCAGTAAGAGAAGAAAAAGAGATTAAAGGAATTAGAGTAGGTAATGAGGAAACCAAATTATCACTCTTTGCAGATGACATGATGATATACGTAGAGAACCCTAAAGACTCAACTAAAAAACTACTAGAAACAATTCACAACTTTAGCAAAGTTGCAGGATACAAAATAAATCCACATAAACCATCAGCATTTTTATATATTACCAATAAAGTTCAGCAGCAAGAGATACAAAAAGAAATTCCATTCAAAATAACTGTTGATAGTATAAAATATTTGGGAATTTATCTGCCAAGGGATAGTCAGGAACTATATGAACTAAACTACAAAACACTTTCCACACAAATAAAATCAGACCTAGTCAATTGGAAAAACTTAAAATGCTCAAGGGTAGGCTGAGCGAATATAATAAAAATGACAATATTACCCAAACTAATTTACTTATTTAGTGCCATACCAATCAAACTCCCAAGAAATTATC
>JAJPUD010030288.1:0-13270 GCA_023553655.1 Myrmecobius fasciatus
GTTTTCTTTGCCTCTTCAAGAGATTTTACCTTGTTTTTACCTCCTTATTTTTTTTAGATCTTATTTTACCACTTTTTCCCTCTTTTGCCCAGTATGACAACCTTTCCCCCTCTAGTTCTCTTTTTCATATTATCAAAGTAATACCTACTTAATTATACCCCCAAACTTTAAGCATCCCCCTAGTAGAAATAAAGTTCTCAAGAGTCCTTTCCTTTTTACCTTTTTATGCATCTCTTGAGTTCTGTGTTTGGATGTCGAATTTCTTGTTCAGATCTGGTCTTTTCATTAGAAATAGGTGAAATTCACCTATATCATTGAATGACCATCTTCTTCCCTGGAGGATAATGCTCATTCTAGCTGGATAGTATATTCTTGGCAGTAATCCAAGTTCCTTTGCCCTTCAAAATATCTGGTTCCAGGCCCTTCGATCCTTCAATGTGGAGGCTGATAGATGCTGTGTGATTCTAATTATAAATCCTTGGTATTTGAATTGTTTCTTTCTAGCTGCTAGCAGAATCTTTTCCTTGGTCCTATAGTCCTGAAATTTAGCCACGATATTCCTTGGGGTTTTAATTTTGGGGTCTCTTTCAGGAGGTGATCAGTGAATTCTTTCAATGGTGATTTTGCCCTTTGATTCTACAATCTCAGGGCAGTTTTCTTTCAGGATTTCCTGGAAGATAATGTTTAGATTCTTTTTTTCATCATGGCTTTCAGGAAGTCCAATAATCCTTAGGTTGTCTCTCCTAGATCTATTTTCCAAGTCAGTTGTTTTTCCTAGGAGATATTTCATATTTTCTTCTAATTTTTCATTTTTTTGTTTTTGTTTGACTGATTCTTGAAGTCTTATTGAGTCATTCACTTGCATTTGTTCAATTCTTATTTTTAAAGTGTTGTTTTCTTCAGTTACGTTTTTAAGCTCCTTTTGTAACTGGCCAATTTAATTTTTTGTTCATTGCACTCTTTTTCCACTTCACTAATTTTATTTTTCAATAGATTGGTGTCTTTTTCATATCTCTTTTGCAGGGCATCATATCCTTCTTGCAAGATACTGTATCCTTCTTGCACTAATTTCAATTTATTTTCCCATTTATCCTCCAGTTCTTTTATTAGGTTCTTTAAGCAATCTTCCAGAAAGACCTTTTGAAACTGGGACCAGTAATGGTCCTTGCTGATTCCCTCTGGAGTTATGTCTAAAGGAACCTCTGGCTCTGGGATCTTCTCCTCTTTCTCTTTGTAAAAGCTGTCTATGGTGAGAGCTCTTTTTTGCCTCTTTTTTTTTTTTTTAGACAGTGTGAATATCTCTTTAAGGTAGGGGAAAAAAAGCAGAGGCTGAAATGGCCAGCTGAAGATTTTGCCCTGAGGAGTTTTGGTGAATCAATATAAGGTGCTGGGCCGGTGGGGGCTAGGACTAATTCCAAATTACTCCTTAAACGAGGCAATTTTGCCAGAATACCTGCCCCCAATCAGGGCAGAGTGTCCCGAGTGCCTCAGATAAACTCCAGGTGTTTGGAATTTGGAGTTTGGAGTTTGGAGTTTTTTGCCAGTCTGAGCTGAGCTGAGCTGAGTCCCACCCTCACTTCTGGCCTCCGCCAGAGTTCTCTGACACCGGAGTCCTCTTTTTATCCCTCTGTCCGAGCTAGACAAACCTGATGTGAAGTTTTTCAGAGATATCTGCAAGCAGTATCCAAATATTTCCTGATTTGTTGACTTGAAGATCAGTTCAGAGACTTATTTTATTGTTGCTTTGAGAGAAGTTCGGAGGAGGATGCAGAGAGTCACCTTTTCACTCCGCCATGTTGGCTCAGCTCCCCTGAACCATACTTCTAAATTTATTTTGGAGGAGCAACTTTTTTTTTCTTTCACAATATGACTTTTATGGAAATGTGCATATAATCACATGTGGCTTCTCGATACGGGGGTGGTGGTGCTGGGATTAATAGAATATGGAACTCAAAGTTTTAAAAACTAGTGTAAAACAAAAACCTGTTTTACATGTAATGAAGGAAAATAAAAAAATATTTTAAAAAATAAAAATAAAGAAATTGGAGGATAAGGTAGAGCCAAAATAGCAGAGAAGCATCTCCCTGTTTCCCTCAGAATGGATGCTAGATCAAGTTTCTGAAGGAATTTTGGAGTGATTGAACCAAGCACCATTTAGAGTGTAATATTTTTTTAGCTTAGCACATCTTGGAAGGCATTCAGGATAGGACTATCTGAATTAAGCAGGGTGAAACTCAGCCAGTGCAGGCATGGCACAGGGATGTCCAGCATGGGAAAACCAAATTTGGGGAAATCTTACAGGGATGCTTTCAGTCAAACTACAACATCATAGGCTACAGTGTCCTAGTTCAGAAATACAGTGTTTCAGGATCCAACTGTGACATTTTAATACCACCACAGAAGGCAAATGAATATCCCTTGAATACCAGGATAACTCTTGAGACTACAACTGGCCAATATAGTCCAATGGGAAAGCCTATAGAACATTATCACTTAGTTTATGGAAATTCAGTGAGAGGACAAGGTATCCCTGGTGGAGGGAGACAACAACAACAACAACAACAACATAAACCTTGGGACAATCTTCCTTTGTCCCAGAAACAGAGTTCAACTTGTAAAAATGAGCAAAAAAAAGCACAACAGAGGTCTGACCATGGAAAACTACTATGGTGACAGGAAAGATCAGAATACAACCCCCCAGAAAAAGACACCAATAACAAAATGTCTACATGCAAAACCTCAAAGCAGTGCTATGAACTGGTATCAAGCTCAAAAGACACTCTTATTTTTTATTATTTATTTATTTTTATTAAAGCTTTTTATTTGCAAAATATATGCTTGGGCAATTTTTCAACATTGACACTTGCAAAGCCTTCTGCTCCAAATTTTTCTCTCCTTCTCCTAACCTCCTCCCCTAGATGGCAAGTAGTCCAATACATGCTAACTATGTTAAATATATGACAAATCCAATATATGTATACATATTTATACAGTGTAAAAGGAAAATTGGATCTACAAGAAAAGAAGGAATACAAAATGCAAGAAAATATCAACAGAAAGCATGAAAATACTATGTTGTGGTGCACACTCAGATCCAACAGGGCTTTTTCTAGGTGTAGATGGCTTTCTTCATCACTGTACAATTGGAATTGGTTTAAGTCATCTCATTGTTGAAGAGAGATCCATGTCCATCAGAATAGATCATCATATAATTTTGTGGTTGAAGTGTATAATGATCTCCTGGTTCTACTCATTTCACTTAGCATCAGTTCATGCAAGTCTCTCCAGGCCTCTCTGAAAGCATCCTGCTGGTCGTTTTTTTACAGAACAATAATATTCCGTGATATTCATATACCATAATTTATTCAGCCACTCTCCAATTGATGGGCATCCATTCAGTTTCCAGTTTCTAGCCACTACAAAAAGGGCTGCCACAAACATTTTTGCACATGTGGGTCCCTTTCCTTCCTTTAAGATCTCTTTGGGATATAGGCACAGTAGACACACTGCTGGGTCAAAAAGTATTCACAGTTTAATAGTCCTTTGGGCATCCAAATTGCTCTCCAGAATGTCTGGATCCATTCACAGTTCCACCAACAATGTATTAGAGTCCCAGTTTTCCCACATCCCATACAACATTCGTTAGTATGTTTTCCTGTCATCTCAGGCAATCTGACAGGTATGTAGTCATATCTCAGAGTTGTCTTAATTTGTATTTTTCTGATCAATAGTGATTTGGAGAACCTTTTCAAATTACTAAAAATAGTTTTAATTTCTTCATTTGAAAATTGTCCATAAACTTTGACCATTTATAGATTGGAGAGTGGCTTGAATTCTTATAAATATGAGTCAATTATCTATATGTTTTAGAAATGAGGCCTTTATCATAACTCTTAAATGCAAAGATGATTTCCCAATTTATTGCTTCTTTCCTAATCTTGTCTGCATTAGTTTTGTTTATACAAAGCTTTTTAACTTAATATAATCAAAATTATCTATCTGGTGTTCAATTAAGAGTTCCAGTTCTTCTTTGGACACAAATTCCTTCCTTCTACACAGATCTGAGAGTTAAACTATCCTATGTTCCTCTAATTTGTTTATAATATCACTCTTTATTTCTAAATCATGAACCAATTTAGATCTTATCTTGGTATGTGGTGTTAGGTGTGGGTCAAGCCCTAATTTCTTCCATACTAGTTTCCAATTTTCTAAGCAGTTTTTGTCAAATAGTGAGTTCTTATCCCAAAAGCTGGAGCCTTTGGATTTGTCAAACCCTATATTGCTATAGTTATTGCATATTTTGTCCTGTGATTGTATCCTATTCCGCTGATCGACTACTCTATTTCTTAACCAGTACCAAACGGTTTTGATGACTGCTGCTTCATAATACAGTTTCAGATCTGATACAGCTCAATCACCTTCATCAGCATTTTTTTTTCATTAGTTCTCTTGAAATTCTTGATCTTCAAAAGACACTCAAGAGAGCTCAAAAAGTATCTTAAAAGGAAAATAGAAGAAAATTGGGGAAAAGATATGAGAGCTATGCAGGAGAATTTAGGAAAGGTTGGAGGAAAATGCAAACAGCTTATAAAAGAAAGCAAAAAAAAATTGACTTAAGAAAACAACTCCTTAAATCTGTATTTGGGGAAATTGAAAAAAAAAAGATTTACTAAGGAAATCAACTGCTTAAAAAAGAAAACAAAATCCAGGAAATATTTTCTTCTTGGAGGCAAAAAGGAAGTTTTTAGAAAGGGTAAAAAAGGTAATCAAAGAAAATAATGCACTAAAATTAGTATTGGGGAAATGGAAGAGAATGACTCAATGAGACATTAAAGTCCTGTCAGTAAAAAAAAAAATTAAAAAGGAAAAAGTGGAAGAAAATGTAAAATAGTTCATTGGAAAAATAGATCCAGGAGATATAAGAATTATTAGAATACATGAAAATTATGATAAAAAAGACCCTGGACAGCTTTCAAAAAATCAAGGAAAACTTCCCTGATATTCTAGAACCAGAGGAGCAAAATAGTCATTAAAAGAATCCACTGATCACTTCCTTCGACTCCTAAAATGAAAACTCCAAGGAATATTGTAGCTAAATCCCAGAATCATCAGTTCAAGGAGAAAATATAGCAAGCAGCCAGAAAGAAACAATTCAAATATCCAAGAGCCACAATAAAGATTACCCAGGAACTAGCAGCTTCCACTTAAAAAAAACAACGACAACAACAAAACCGAGAGCCTGGAATATGATAATTTAGAAGAACAATGACTAGACTGCAACCAAGAATCAACTACCCTGCAAAATTAAGCTTTATCATTCAGGGAGAAAGATGGATATTCAATGAAATAGGGGAATTTCAATCTCTTTTGATGAAAATACCAGAGCCGAATGGAAAATTTTATCTTCAACTAAAAAACTCAAGAGAAGGATAAAAATTTAGAAAGGGAAGAAAAAAAAAGACTGTGTTTTAAATGCTAAAATATTTTTGTTCCTGCATGGGGAAATGATATTTGTACCTGTTGAGAACAGCCTCTTTATCAGGGTGGTTAGAATATATTTAGAGTGTGTAGGTATAAGTTGACTTTAATACAATCTTATAAAAATAAATTTTAGTGGTTAAAAATGATTGTACTGGGAGAAGAGGAAAAGGGAAGTAGCATGAGATTAATTACATCACATGAAGTGGAACAAATGATCTGTTACATTAGAGGGAAAGAGGGGAGGTGGATGAGCATTGTTTGAACTTTAATCTCATCAGATTAGTCCTTTTAATAGATCTCTTTGAGATAAAGAAACAGTAATAGTGTTTCTGGAACAATAGGAACAAGAAATTTTGAAGGCCCTTTCAGAATAGGTCCAAATTCTTCTCCAGAAATATTGGATGAATTCACAGCTCCAGCAATACTGTACTCTAGTGTTAATTTTCCCAGATTCTTTCCAATGTTTATCATTTTTCTTTCCTGTCATATTAAGCAATTTCACAGGTATGAACTTGTTTTAATTTGCATATCTCTAACCAATAGTTACGTAGAGAATTTTCCTACATGTTCCAAGATGGCTTTTGATTTTTTCATCTCAAAATTGTCTTTCATATAAATTGAACATTTATTTATTTTCAATACACATTGTTTTATGAGTTATGTTGGGAAAAGAAAATCAGATGAAAATGAAAAAAAAAAACATGGGGGAGAAAAGGAAACAAAAAAGAAGTAGACATAGTATATATTGATTAACATTTACTCTCCATAGTTCTTTTTCTGGATGCAGATGGAATTTTCTGTCCAAAGTCTATTGGGATTGTTTTGAATCACTGAAGCCCTGAGCAGAACCAATTCTTTCATAGTTGATTATCACACATTCTGGCTATTATTGTGTACAATGTATTTCTGGTTCTGCTTGTTTCACTCAGCATCAGTTTGTGTAAATCTTCCAGTCTTTTATAAAATCAGCTTATTTGTCATTGTTACAGAACATTACTTTCCATTACTTTCATATACTACAGCTTATTTTGACATTCCTCAACTGATGGACATCTACTCATTTTCCAATTCTTTATTACTACAGAGTTGCTACATTTTTGAACATGTGGGTTATTTTCCCTTATTTATGATTTCTTTGGAATACTGATCTAGAAGTGGCACTACTGAGTCAAAGGGTATGCATAGTTTTATACTCCTTTGGGCATAGTTCCAAACTGCTTTCAAGAATGGTTGGATAATTTCACAACTTCACCAACAATGCATTAGTGTCCCAGTTTTCACATATCCCCTCCAATAGTTATCATTATATTTTCCTGTCCTCTTAGCCAATCTGAGAAATGTGAGGTGATATCAATAATGATTTAGAGCATTTTTGCAAATAACTATAGATGGCTTTAATTTCATCATCTGAAAATTGCCATTCAAATTCTTTGATCATTTATCAATCGGGGAATGAGTTGTATTCTTATAAATTTGACACAGCTTTCTATATGTTTTAGAAATAAGACCTTTATCAGAAACATTGGCTGTAAAGATTTTTTCCCCAGTTTTGTACTTTCCTTTTAATCTTAGTTTTGGTTGTGCAAAACATTAATTTAATGCAACTAATGTTGCCCTTCTTAATGTTTTTCTACTTCTTTGGTAATAAATTTCTCCCTTCTCCAAAGATCTGATAAGTAAATTATGCTTTGCTCTCCTAAGTTGTTTGTAGTATCACCCCTTATGGCCAAATCATGTACCTACTTTTACCTCATGAGGTATAATATGCAGAACTATGCTGAATTTCTGACATTATTTTCCAGTTTCCCAGCAATTTTTCTCAGTGAGTTCTTACTCCTGAAGCTGGATT
The DNA here is from genome assembly GCA_023553655.1 of Myrmecobius fasciatus. Taxonomy (NCBI): domain Eukaryota; kingdom Metazoa; phylum Chordata; class Mammalia; order Dasyuromorphia; family Myrmecobiidae; genus Myrmecobius; species Myrmecobius fasciatus. The sequence goes on from JAJPUD010030288.1 coordinate 7,331, forward strand.
ACTATAGGACTTGATTATTGTGCTATGTGTATCTTATCTATTCCAGTGATCCATCACTCTATTTCTTAGCTAGTACCAAATGGTTTTGATTACTCCTGCTTTATAATATAGTTTTAGATGTGGTACTGCTAAGCCATTATCCTTTTTTTTGGGGGGGTTTGTTTGTTTGTTGTTGTTTTATTTTCATGAATTCCCTTAATATTCTTGATCTTTGGTTCATCCAGATATATTTTAAATTTTTTTTTATAATTCTATAAAGTATTTTTTGACTGTTTGATTGATATGATATGAACAAGTACAACAATTTTGGCAGAATTGTCATCTACTGATGAGCAATTGATATTTTCCAATTGTTTACATATGATTTTATTTATGTGAGAAGTGTTGGGTATTGATCTATTATTAGAAATTTGACTCAGTTCTCCACCTTTTTGAGAAATGAAAGCTTTATCAGAGAAATTTATAACAAAAATTTTTCCCAAGTGTTTTATTTTCCTTCTAATAATTGACTGTATTAGATTTATGTTATGCACAATTCTATATGATTGGATCATCATTTTCTGATCATATACATTTTGTATTATAGTGTGCAATTCTTCTTTGACAATGTTATAACTTTTGGGGGGATTATATCTGAATCCACAATATACTTCTTTGTTGCCTTTTAGTTGATCTGCACTTTTGTATATCTGGATATAGTTTTATTCTATTATTTATGAACATATACCATATATATTTGGGCATGTAAAAATTAAATGCCATTGTCAAGAAATTAGTTGGGAGAAATTAAGACACCAAGATAAGTGTTGCATTTCTCCAGATTAAGTAAGATGTCACTTTTCTAATTTATTTCCAGATGCATTTTATGTTCCATTTCTAATATTTGTTGCATCTTTCTATAAGTTTGGGATGTTTTGTATATTTATGTACATATAATAAATTGGATAATATATGCATATATACCTATATGGATTCATATATATGCATGTATAAAAATAGGCTTGGAATACATATATTATATACTGTGGTGTTCTTTTATATAAAAGTATGCATATACACATATGTTTCATTTTATTGGTTAATCATTTCACCTACCACATAAAGTTGTAAGATATTTGAAAAGTTCTTTATAAACTTTAAAGCACTGTATAAATGATATCCACAATAAAGTTGATGTTATATCTATGAAATTATCTTATATATTATCTATATATGATATATTTCCTATGGAATATAGTGATAAAATAAAAATATAAATCAACTCACATTCACATTTTCTGTGCCTTTCTATCTCTGTCTGTCTCACTCTGTTATTCAGTCTGTCTCATTCTCTTTCTCTGTCTCCATCTTTCTATATCTATGTGTTTCTGCCTCTGTTGTCTCTGTCTCTCTGTCTTTCTGTCTCTGCCTCTCTCTTTTTTTCTCTCTCTCTCTACCTCTCTCCCCAAACCTTTCTTTCTTCCTCTATATTATAGTTAGACATACTATTGTCCTTTAAGTTTTGCAAAGTACTTTTTTTAACATAGTATCTCAAAACTCAGTGAAGTACCTCCAGTGTACACAAATAAATAAAAAACTCAGGATGAGAGATTTGTCCAGAATCACATTGGAAGTAAGTATCTGAGAGCAGTTCTAATCTCAGGTCTTCCTGACTATAGGTCCAGCAGTGTTCTAATAATTACAAACTTGAGAAGTTACTTTAGCACTTTCTGGAGGAGATAACACAATTATGTAAATACTCTTCTCCCTTTTTGCCACTATAAATTTGTACAGTGAACACATCATTTCTTTTCCCCTTCTACTACACATAGCCTTGAATGTGCACCATTGAGTCATATGAATTCACCAAGGCAGGTAAGTTATATCTATAAATGTTGAGTTTAGATGGATAGCTATCTATATCCAAACACACACACACACAAACATACACACACACACACACACACAAATATTGTGCTCTGGATATTTTTAAGTTTAATCTTTTATTTTTTTTAACATTTCCTATATCACTTTCTTAAGTCTAGAAACAATTAACAAAACAACAAATCAAGTTCCGATTCATAGCATTTCTAATTTCTGAGGTGTGAATATTCACACTAAATTGGAGATCATAGCAACTAGCTCAAGCATCTTTGTAATAGCACCTCACGCAAACTAATTATGAGAAATGGCATGTTCTAAGTCTTTCTTCATTTTTATAATAATGTATTTGTTTCTCTTCTTTTTCTTTCCCAGATAAAAATTCCCAAAAATTAATCATAACCTAACTGAAGTTTTCTTTTATAACTACCTCAATACTCTTTGAAGATGCTAAGATTCTGAAAGGATACTGTTCTTTACCATTGTTGGATTGTTACCATTACAACAGCATAACAATTATTTTCAAATACCCATATTATATTTTTAGATTTCTCTTGAAGCTGTCCTTTTCATTTCAAAGTAACAATTCAATTATTGGATTTTTTTCAGCAGAAATGCTTTAAAATCGTAAAAGAAAGATTTTATTTTATAAACAGGACTTGGCCTTCCCATAAAATTAGACTAAACTTTGCAAGCTATTATTGTTGGTTATGTTTATTTTCTGTATTTGCAATCACTGTAATCCATGATATTCAGACCTATAATTCTGAATGATTCCTTGGTATTTGAACAGCTTATTTTTGAATAATTACATTTTTTTCCTTCATTGACATTCCTTATAGGACACAATCAATGAATTCTTTCTATTTTTATTTTGCCTTTCTGTCCTAAAATGTAATCAATTAAAAAGTAGTAACAATTTATTCATACTCTCACACAGCAGATTGATGACTAGGTTTATAATATAAAGAGATTTTTAAATGGAAAGAAGAGACATGTATGAACAAAACTATTTAAATTAACTCTGTACTAGCAAAAAGTTGGAAGCAAACTTTGGTTCTTTGCTAGTAGGATATGGTTGAATAAATCTTGTGCAATATTTTGCACACATAGTGAATTCACGAAGTGAATTAAGGAACTTTGATATTATATGAATTAATGACAAATATAAGAGAGAGAGAGAGAGGTGGTAGAGCAAAGGGGAGAGGAAGAGGGAGAGATGACACTTCTTTCTCTTTGTTTCTTTCTAAGTGGGGAATAGTACTCTCTCTTATTTTCTCTGTCATATAGATAGCAAAAGGTATTATTATAGCTTTTGTTTGATCACTATAACTCAACTAGTATTATATTTTAAAATTCCATTTCTTTCCATATCATTGTCCAAGACATCTAACTACTTCCATTATGTTTTGTTCTCCTTGTCAATAACCTTAACATCTGTTTCTAGTCATTATCATCATTATCATCTATAGAAACCTTTAATGAAAACATGACAATGATGATAGTGATCATTATGGTCCTGATGATGAAGATAAACATTTTTATATTGTTTAAAATTTACACATATTTTCTTAATATTGCAGTCAAATTGTGAGAATTCTGAGGCAAATATTATTTTGTGTGTTTTATAAGATTTTGAAATTTTAAATGATTTAACAAGATCTCATAAATTAAAGTCTCAGAAATATGAAAATATTTATTGCATAAGTCCATATTCAGTAGTTTTCTGTCATTTGTATCATAAAACTCTGACATAAGCTTCTACACTATTCATTCTTTGTTGTTTGTGACATAAGGGAGAAGTATTACTATAGATAATGAAGCAAATGTTGAAGCTTATACACACCATCTAATAAATGACCGTTATTCAAAAAAAAACTATTAAATTTTAACCTTAACTACAGTTCTGAGAGCCAATTAGTTCTTATCATCTTCACACACTATTGTTCAATATTTATTCTATGATTATCAGATTCATAGAAAAAATCACTTTTCTAACTACCTCTACCTTTTCTCCTCTATCTCATTCCTAAACCCTTTATAATTACATTCCTAACCTCTTTTTAATGAAGGTGTATGTGTGTGATGCAATTGTAACTAAGTGACTTGCCCAGGGGCCCATAGTTAGGAAGTGTTAAAAGTCTGAGGCCAATTTGAACTCATGACTACAGGGTTGTTGCTCTATGCACTCTGCCATTGCCATTTAGCTGCCCTCAAATTCTCACTTCCAAAGGGAAGAGTGATCTCTTATTATTTCTTTGACACAAATATGATAATGATACATAAACCAAGAAGAGCAAAATAGAGAAAGATCAATGTCCCTAATGAATATTGATGAAAAAAATTTAAATAAAATATTAAAAAATATTAAAGAGCAACTAGGTGGCACAGTGGATAGAGCACCAGTCCTGAAGTCAGAGAGATGTGAGTTCAAATCAGACCTCAGAAACTTAACACTTCCTAGTTGTGTGACTTAATCGTCACTTAAATTAAATTGCCTCAGCAAAAAAAAAAAAAATACAGCAACTTAACAGCAGAATAAAACACTATGAACAAATAGGTTTTATACTAGGAAGGCTAGAGAGGTTCAATATCAGCAAAATTTATTACCATAATTGACCACATGAAAAACAAAATCAATAGAAATCATATGATGATTTCAATAGATGCAGAAAAATTTTTTGACAAAATGTAGCACCTATTACTGTTAGAAACAGTAGTGAACATAGGAATAAAGAGAGCTTTCCTGTAAATAAAACGTATCTATCTAAAACCAACAGCAAGCAGAAACTAGATGAATTCCCAATAAGATCAGGGGTGAAACAAGAGTGGCCATTATAAACACTATTATTCAATATTGCACTAGAAATGTTGGCTTTAGCAATAAAAAGACAAAAAGGAATTAAAATAATTAGAATGGGCAATGAGGAGATAAAATTATATCTCTTTGCAGATGATATAATTAGAAAATCCTCCAAAAACATATTCAAAACAATTTAATAGGTTCAGCAAAATTGCAAGGTATAAAATTAACCCACACAAATAATCAGCATTTCTATATATTACTAACAAAGCCTAGCAGCAAGAGATAGAAAGAGAAATTCCATTTTAAATCACTGTAGATAAAAAAAAAACTTGGGTGTCTGACTGTCAAGACAAACTCAGGAACTAAATGAATAAAATTACAAAAAACACTTCGCATATAAATAAAGTCAGATCTAAGGAATTGGAAATATATCAATTGCTCATGGGTAGGCCTGAGATAATATAATAAAAATTACTATTCTGCTTATATTGATCTACTTGTTTAGTGCCATACCAAGCAAACTGCCAAAAAGTTATTTTATAGAATTAGGAAAAATTATAGCAATAATCATCTGGAAGACCAAAAGGTCAAGAATATCAATGGAATTAATAAAAAAAATACAAAAGATAGTGGCTTAGCAGTACCAGGTATAAAACTGTATTATAAAGTAACACTCATCAAAACCTTTTGTTATTGAGTAAGAAATAAAGGGGTGGATCAATGGAATAGATTAGATACACGTGAAACAATAACCAAGGCATATTATAATACTAGTATTTGACAAATTCCAGGTTCTGGTAGAAGATCTCAGTATTTAAAAAAAATTACTAAGAAAACTGAAAAATAGACTTACATCTTAAATTCCTTTTTTTAAAATACTTTTTCCAATTGAAACATTTTTTTATTAATACTTTTTATTTGCTAAACAAATGTATGGGTACTTCCTAACCCTTACAAAGCTTTCTGTTACAAATTTTCCCCCCTAGTGCCCACCCCTCCCCTAGATGGCAGGATATCCACTACATGATAATTATGTTAGAATACTTAAGAAATCGAATATATGTATAGATATTGCATCACTTTTTGTGCAAGAGAAATCGTATCTACAAGAAAGAATAATACGACAAAGGAAATACAATGCAAGCAAACATCAATAGAGAACATGAAAACGTTATGTTGTGGTCGACATTTCACATCCCTCTCTCTGGATGTATATGGCTCTCTTCACCAAACAATTGGAACTGGTATGAAGCATTTCATTGTTGAAGAGAGTC
>JAJPUD010030289.1:2500-13268 GCA_023553655.1 Myrmecobius fasciatus
AAGTACTGAGGAGGGGGGAAGGGAGAAAGGGGAAAGAAAAGGGAAAAGCATAACTTGGGTACATAAGATGGCAGGAAATAAAGAATTAGTTATTCTAACTGTGAATGTGAATGGGCTGAACTCTCCCATAAAGCGGAAGCAGATATCAGACTGGATTAAAAACCAGAATCCCACAATATGTTGTCTACAAGAAACACATCTAAAACATAGTGACACATATAGAAGGAAGGGAAAAGGCTGGAGCAGAACCTATTATGCTTCAGGTGAACAAAAAAAAAAATGCAGGTGTAGCAATCCTTATCTCAGATCAAGTAAAACCCAAGATAGATCTAATCAAAAGAGATAAGGAAGGAAAATATATTTTCTTAAAGGGCACCATATATAATGTAGCAATATCAATACTAAATATATATGCACCAAGTGCAATAGCATCCAAATTCCTAGGGGAGAAATTAAGAGAGATGCAAGAAGAAATAGACAGCCAAACTATACTAGTGAGGGATCTCAATCTTGCTCTCTCAGAACTAGATAAATCAAACCACAAAATAAACAAGAAAGAAACTAGGGAGATAAACCAATTGGTAGAAAAGCTAGGTATGATAGATCTATGGAGAAAATTGAACGGAGACAGTAGGGAGTTTACTTTTTTCTCAGCAGTCCATGGAACTTATAGAAAAATTGACCATGTGTTAGGACATAATAACCTCAAAATCGAATGTAGAAAGGGAGAAATAGTAAATGCATCTTTTTCAGATCATGATGCAATAAAAATCACATGGAATAAAAGGCCAGGAGAAAATAGACCACAAGTTAATTGGAAATTAAATAATCTAATCCTGAAGAATGAATGGGTGAAACAGCAAATCATAGACACAATCAATAATTTCATCCAGGGGAATGACAATAATGATAATATACCAAAATTTGTAGGATATGGCTAAAGCGGTTATAAGGGGTAATTATATATCTCTAGATGCTTACTTCCATAAAATAGAGAAAGAAAAGATCAATCAATTTGGGTTATTATTAAAAAAAAAAACTATAAAAAGAACAAATTAAAAACCCTCAATTAAATATTAAATTGGAAATTCTAAAAATAAAAGAAGAAATTAATAAAATTGAAAATAAGAAAATCATTGAATTAATAAATAAAACTAAGAGTTGGTTCTACGAAAAAACGAACAAAATAGATAAGCCTTTAGTTAATTTGATAAGAAAAAGGAAAGAGGAAAATCAAATTGTTAGTCTCAAGAATGATAAGGGAGAACTTTCCTCCAATGAAGAGGAAATTAGAGCAATAATTAGGAGTTACTTTGCCCAACTTTATGCCAGTAAGTTTGATAATCTAAATGAAATGGAGGAATATCTACAAAAATATAGATTGCCCAGGTTAACAGAAGAGGGTATAAATTATTTAAATAACCCCATATTAGAAAAAGAAATAGAACAAGCTATTAACCAACTCCCTAAAAAAAAATCTCCAGGGCCAGATAGATTTACATGTGAATTCTACCAAACATTCAAAGAACAATTAATTCCAATACTATACAAACTATTTGAGAAAATAGGGACAGAAGGTATACTGCCAAATTCCTTCTATGAGACCGATATGGTGCTGATAGCTAAACCAGGTAGGGTTAAAACAGAGAAAGAAAACTATAGACCAATTTCCCTAATGAATATTGAGGCAAAAATTTTAAACAAGATATTAGCAATGAGATTACAGAAAGTCCTCCCCAGGATGGTACACTATGACCAAGTAGGTTTTATACCAGGGATGCAGGGCTGGTTCAATATTAGGAAAACTATCACCATAATTAATTATGTTAACAACCAAACTAACAAAAAATCATATGATTATCTCAATAGATGCAGAAAACGCATTTGATAAAATCCAAGACCCCTTCCTCTTAAAAACACTGGAGAGTATAGAAATAAATGGGCTTTTCCTTAAAATGATCAGTAGCATCTATTTGAAATCATCAGCAAGCATCATGTGTAATGGAGACAAACTACAACCATTCCCAGTAAGATCAGGAGTGAAACAAGGCTGCCCATTGTCACCATTACTATTTAATATTGTATTAGAAATGTTAGCTTTAGCAATAAGTGAAGAAAAAGAGATAAAAGGAATCAGAGTAGGTAATGAAGAAACCAAATTATCGCTCTTTGCAGATGACATGATGGTATACTTTTTTAAAGTTTTTTTTCTTAAAGCTTTTTATTTTTATAACATATGTATGGGTAGTTCCACAGCATTGATCTTTACAAAGCTTTGCATTACAAATTTTACCCCCAGTCCCCTCCCCTCCCCTAAATGGCAGGAAGTCCATGACATGTTAATAATGTTGAATTACTTGACACGTTATGCAAGAAAAAATCCTATCTACAAGAAAAAAAGAAAATCAGAGAAAGGCAACACAATGCCAGCAAATATCAGTAGAGATCATGAATATGTTACGTTGTGGTCCATATTTCATATCCCTCTCTCTGGGTGTATAAAGTTTTCTTCAGTGAACAACTGGAACTGGTTTGAGACAATTCTTTGTTGCAGAGAGCCATGTCCATCAGAATTGATCATAATGTAATACTGTTGTTGCTGTGTATGATGATCTCCTGGTTCTGCTCCTTTCACTCAGCATCAGTTCATGCAAGTCTCTCCAGGCCTCTCTGAAATCGTCACGCTGGTCGTTTCTTACAGAGCAATAATATTCCATAACATTCATACACAAAATTTATTCAGCCACTCTCCAATTGATGGGTATCCCTTCAGTTTCCAGTTTCTAGCCACTACAAAAAGGGCTGCCACAAACATTCTTGTACATGTGGGTCTCTTTCCCTCCTCTAAGATCTCTTTGGGATATAGGCCCAGTAGAAACACTGCTGGGTCAAAGGGTATGCACAGTTTGATAGCTTTTTGAGCATAGCTCCAAATTGCTCTCCAGAATGTTTGGATCCGTTCGCAGTTCCACCAACAATGTATTAGTGTCCCAGTTTTCCCAAATCCCCTCCAACATTCATCGTTATCTTTTCCTGTCATTTTAGCCAATCTTTCAGGTATGTAGTGGTACCTCAGGGTTGTCTTAATTTGCATTTCTCTGATCAATAGTGATTTGGAGCAACTTTTCATATGACTAGAGATGGTTTAATTTCATCATCTGAAAATTGTCTGTTCATATCCCCTGACCACTTATCTATTGAAGAATGGCTTGAATTCTTATATATATGAGACAATTTTCTATATATTTTAGAAATGAGGCCTTTACTAGAACCATTAAATGTAAAGATGATTTCCCAATTTGATGCTTCCGTCCTAATCTTGTCTGCATTAGTTTTATTTGTACTGAAACTTTTTAACTTAATATAATCAAAATTATCTATCTGGTGTCCAATTAGGAATTCCAGATCTTCTTTGGACATAAATTTATTCCATTTCCACAGGTCTGAGAGGTAAACTATATTATGTTCCTCTAACTTGTTTACCAAGTCACTCTTTATATCCAGATCCTGAACCCATTTAGATCTTATCTTGGTTATGCGGTGTTAGGTATGGGTCAAGCCCTTATGTCTTCCACACTGGTTTCCAATTTTCCCAGCAGTTTTTGCCAAATAGTGAGTACTTATCCCAAAAGCTGGGGTTTTTGGGTTTATCAAACACTAAATTGTTAAGGTTATTGCCTAGATTGTCCTAATAACCTATCCTGTGCCACTGATCGACTGCTCTATTTCTTAGCCAGTACCAAACGGTTTTGATGACCACTGCTTTATAATATAGTTTTAGATCTGGTACAGCAAAGCCACCTTCATCTGCCTTTTTTTTTCATTAATCCCCTTGAAATCCTTGACCTTTTGTTCTTCAAAATGAACTTTGCTACTATTTTTTCTAGATCTGTAAAATAATTTCTTGGGAGTTTGATTGGTATGGCACTTAATAAGTAGATTTGTTTGGGTAGTATTGTCATTTTTATTATGTTCGCTCTGCCTACCCATGAGCACTTAATGTTTTTCCACTTGATTAGGTCTGATTTTATTTGTGTGGAAAGTGTTTTGTAGTTTAGTTCGTATAGTTTATGACTTTTCCTTGGCAGATAGATTCCCAAATATTTTATCCTATCATATGTTATTTGAAATGGAATTTCTTTTTGTATCTCTTGCTGCTGAACTTTGTTGGTAATATATAAAAATGCTGATGATTTATGTGGATTAATTTTGAATCCTGCCACTTTGCTAAAGTTGTGAATTGTTTCTAGTAGTTTTTTCAGTTGAGTCTCTAGGGTTCTCTAAGTATACCATCATGTCATATGCAAAGAGTGATGGTATACTTAGAGAAACCTAGTTGCAGGATTCAAAATCAATCCACATAAATCACCAGCATTTTTATATATTTCCAGTGAAATTCAGTAGCAAGAGAACTAAACTACAAAACACTTTCCAGAAAAATAAAATCAGATCTAATCAATTGGAAAAACATTAAGTGCTCATGGGTAGGCAGAGCGTATATAATAGAAATGACTACTACCCAAACTAATCTACTTATTTAATGCCATACCAATCAAACTCCCAAGGAATTATTTTACAGATCTAGAAAAAATAATAGCAAAGTTCATTTGGAAGAATAAAAGGTCAAGGATTTCAGGGGGATTATTGAAAAAAAAAAAAAACGCAGATTAAGGTGGCCTTGCTGTACCAGATCTAAAACTATATTATGAAGCAGCAGTCATCAAAACTGTTTGGTCCTGGCTAAGAAATAGAGCAGTTGATCAGTGGCATAGTATAGGCTATCAGGATAATCTAGGCAATAACTTTAACAATGTAGTGTTTGATAAACCCAAAGACCCCAGCTTTTGGGATAAGTGCTCACTATTCGGCAAAAACTGCTGGGGAAATTGGAAATTAGTGTGGAAGAAATTAGGGTTGGACCCATACTTAAAACCACATACCCAGATTAGATGTAAATGGCTTCATGATCTAGATATAAAGAGAGATATTGTAAGCAAATTAGAGGAACATAGTATAGTTTACCTCTCAGACCTGTGGAGATGGAATAAATTTATTTCCAAAGAAGATCTGGAATTCCTAATTGAACACCAGATAGATAATTTTGATTATATTAAGTTAAAAAGTTTCTGTACAAATAAAACTAATGCAGACAAGATTAGGAGGGAAGCATCAAATTGGGAAATCATTTGTACATTTAATGGTTCTAGTAAAGGCCTCATTTCTAAAATATATAGAGAATTGTCTCACATATATAAGAATTCAAGCCACCCTTCATGATGTCATATTACCAGGATGTAATCACACAACCTTCTTTGTGACAGTGAAACAAATCTCCTGATACCTAGCAAAACCTCATGGAAAAATAATACGTAGTACTGGAAAAGTGATAGAACATTGTCATTAGAGCATGAAACATATGCTGTGCTTATTATTTCATAGATGACTTGGATAGTCTTTGCATGAATATTGGAGGGGCTTTTATTTATTTTATGGTGCAAAAGAGTTTTCAATGGCTAATTCACTAGAACAAAGTATGCATACGAAATGTGAATACAAAGTATGCACAAATAAATTGTCTCTTTTTGTTGGAGTTTTCAAATGAAGAAAAAAAAAGGAAGGGAGGTTGCATTAGCATCACCATCAGTAAGGGATTTGATGAAATTATATCTCCAAGTATGTGGTTTTCATGAAATGGCATTTCTGTCTTTGCTGCTTCCCACTACTGTGTTCTTTCCATATTTGAGGTGACTAGGTGACTCAGTATTGGACAAGGATGGGCCAGTTAATAGTTCTGTGAGTTTGAAATGCCTATAGAACAGTTGAGGCCCAACACCTATAATCTATAGTAGAATCTGATGGCAATCTTGACATCTCGAGTTTAGTTATGAATCAGTTCTAAAGAAACCTGTATTATTCAATCCAAGAAATAAGCTCGGCAACCAAGATACCACAAAAAAGAAAATTAGTGGCTTTTCACCAGTTATACAACTTTCATAAGGTAATTTGTTGAGAAGAATTTTGGAAGTCACCAATTTAAGTTTGAGTTCACTCTAAAGGAATAAAATAGTTAAGGAAAGTTAACTCATGATTTTGAAGATTTTTAAAGAGGAATAAAACTAAGAGGAGCAAGTTAGGACTATAGACCAGCTTTGCCAGTATTACCCTCCAAACAACTATTAAACAATGTCTCGAATCAAATTCTGGGGTAGCACAATAACCGAAGATCAGAATAAGACATTTTCTTAGCTGAAGACAGTTTATAAGATTAGAAATAGAGATCTGTAACACCAGGATGAGATTTGATCCATACACCATGTGGTAGAAATACCAGATTTGGGTCCTGTGAGCAACTACATTCATCCCAGAGATCCTTAGGTCAAGTGAGACCATGAAAGGGATCATAGGAGACCCCTGTTCCAGCACTGGATCATAGGATCAAAGCAAGTGGACAACTGTATTTCCCATTTTCAGTTCCATTTACCAGTCACAAGGTCTAGAGGAGCTTTTGAAGTTGGAAGAGATCAGGGTGCCAGTTCAAAGTTCCATATCAGAGAAAATAAAACTTGTGATTGTAAAAGAGAAGTCCTTTTCTGCTAACCTTGGTCAAGGTGCAGAACAATAACACTTTTTAGATCATACTATTTTAAATGAATTTTAAAATTACAGATCTTTCCTCCCCCCCCAAAAAAAAAGATAAAAAAGCACAAATATTAAAACAGTAGGCTGTTAAAGACTAAAACTTGCAACAATAACCACCTAACTACCACTCCATGGTGATGACAAATTTCAATTTCCACAGAGTATTAGAAATCAATAAGTTCACTGGAAAAATGAACAAATGACACAAAACAAAGCAAAACAAAAAGAAACTTCACCATAAAAATCAAGTCTGTTGACAGGAAAGATCAAAACACGAACTTGAAAGAATTCAACAATGTAAAAACACCTATAGACAAAACATCAAACAAAAGTTCAGACTGAACACAAGCTAAAAGAAAATTCTGGAAGAGCTAAAGAAAGAGTGAAAAAAATGACTTTAAAATCAAATAACAGACATAGGAAATAATTTTGAACAGAAATAATAGCAAAGCAACCTAATTATGAAATAAGTTGTAACAGCTGAGTAAAAGAGGCACTAAAATCAGTGAAGAATATAGCACCTTTAAAAAGATAATTAGCCAGATGACAAAAGAAATACAAAATACAATGAAGAAAATAATCCCTTGAGTTTGACTTAGACAAGAAGTTAATGAAGTATGAAATAAAGAAAATTTAAAAAAGAAGAAAAAATATCAATGCCGCCGGGGGGGGGAAAGTGATCTGTTAAATTGATCAAGGAGAGATAATTAGGAATTATTGGACTATCTGATAACCATGATTAAAAAGAAATATTAGACATCATATTTTAAGAAATTATGAAGAAAAACTATCCCACATTACCTTACAAATAAAGGGAAAAGAAATTGAAGGAATTTATTGATTCCATTCTGAAAGAGATTCAAAAATGGAAACTCCAAGAAATACTGGAGTCAAATATCAGAGAAAACATGTCAAAGAAAAAATACTGCAAGTAGCCAGAGAAAAATGATTCAAATGGTCATGTAGTCATTGTCAAGATTTAGCAATTGCCATAGTAAAGAAGAGGACAAATTAGATATTCCAGGAGGCAGAAGAGCTAGTCTAATAATGAATACTAATCTACCTAGCAAAATTATTATAATTTGGTACAGGAAAAAATGGATCTTTAATAAAATAGATACTATCAATCAATTGTAATTGAAAGAGTAGAATGTATAGAAAATTAGACACTCAGACATAAGACTCAAGTAAAGCATACAAAGGTAAATATGGCAAATAAATCATCAGGGACTTAGTAAATTAAATTTGAGAAAATGAAATATTGACATCTAAGAAGTTTATAATTAGTAGGACATTTAGGAGTCTACATAGACTAGGATATAGATATGAAGTGATTATGCTAGAAAGATCTTCAAAAAAAACGTGAAAGGATTAGCAAGAGGGATGGATTGGGAGAAGGGGCGGACAGTTTGGGATGGAAAAAGCAATGGGAAAAAATTGTCTCATTGAAAAAGGCAGAGGAATGGGGAGGGGGGAAGGGCAAAGCCAAGATGCCAGAGAACAGACGCTGCTTTCTGTGATCTCCCCTGATATTTCTCTAAAACCTATAGCAGATTAAGGCTTTAAACTGGTTTTGAAGTGATAGAACCCACAAATATTTGGAGTACAATACATTTTGAGAAGAAGATACTTTGGAAGAACTTCAGAACAGGTCTGTTTCAATCGAGCAGGGGGACTTTCAGTTGAGCCCACATCACAGCACAGGAAGCCCAGGATAAGGAGCTGGGGCAGGGAACCAGAGTGTTGCTGCATCAGCAGACCAAGGAAATTTCTGTGACTCTCTTAGGGCTACTCTGCCCTGATCACAAGTGGGTGTCTCATTAGATTTGCAGCAAGATATTAAAAAGCCAATCCAAAAGGCAAATTGTAAGCTGCTGAGCCACAGAAAAACTTCATCTAAGAGAATGACAATAATAAGACAACATATCAGAATTTGTGGGTTGCAGCCAAAGTGCTTATTTTATATCTCTAGATGCTTATTTGCATAAAATGAATTGGACTAATAACTAAAAAAGCTAGAAAAAAGAACAAATTAAAAACCTTCAATAAAATATCAAGTTTGGAATTCTGAAAATAAAAGGGGAGATTAGTAAAACTGAAAATGAGAAAACTATTGAATTAATAAGTAAAGCTAACAGTTGATTTTATGAAAAAACCCACAAAAAATAAACCTTTAGTTAATTTGATTAGAAAAAAGAAAGAAGAAAATCAAATTGTTAGTCTTAAAAATGAAAAGGGAGAACTTTCTGCCAATGAAGAAGAAATTAGAGCAATATCAGGTGTTATTTTATCCAACTTTATGCCAATAAATTTGATAATATAAGTGAAATGGAGGAATATCAACAAAAATATAGATTGCCCAGATCAACAGAGGAAATAAATTATCCAAATAGTCCTATTTTAGAAAAAAAGAAATAGAAGAAGCTATAAATCAATTCCCTAAGAAAAAATCATCAGGGCCAGATGGATTTATATGTGAATTCTACCAAACATTTAAAGAACAATTAATTCAAATACTATATAAATTATTTGTAAAAATAGGAAAAGGACTTCTACTAAATTCCTTTTATGGATTAAAAAAACTCAGTAGGGTTAAAACAGAGAAAAAAAACATTAGAGATGAATTTGCCTAATGAATCTTGATGCAAAAATATTATATAAAATATTAGCAAAGAGATTACAGAAAGTCATCCCCAGGATTAAAAACTATGACCAAGAAGCATACATACCAGGAATATAGGACTGGTTCAATATTAGGAAAACTATTAGCATAATTAACTATATCAAACTAACAAAATCATATGATTATCTCAATAGATGTAGAAAAAGCATTTGATAAAATCCAACAACCTTTCCTATTAAAAATACCTAGAGAGTATAGAAACAAATGGAGTTTTTCTTAAAATGATCTATTTAATACTATCAGAAAGCATCATATGTAATGGGGACTAGAACCATTCCCAATAAGATCAGGGATGAAACAAAGTTGCCCAATAACATCATTACTATTCAATATTGTATTAGAAATGTTAGCTTTGACAATAAGAGAGGAAAAAGGGATTAAAGAAAATAGAGTACATAATGAGGAAACATATTTCTCTTTGCAGATAAGATAGCACATTTAGCAAACCCTAGACAATCAACTAAAAAAACTACTAGAAACAATCCACAACTTTGGAAAGTTGCAGAACAGAAAATAAACCCACAGAAATCATTAGCATTTTTCTATATTACCAACAAAATCTAGCAGCAAGAGATACAAGGAGAAATTCCATTTAAAATAACTGTAGATAATATAAAACATTTGGAAGCCTCCCTGCCAAGAGAAAGTCAAGAACTATATAAACACAACTACAAACCAATTTCTACACAAATAAAGTTAGATCTAATCAATTGGAAAAATATCAAATGCTCAGGGGTAGGCTGAGCGAATATAACGAAAAATGACAATTTAACCTAAATTTATTTACTGATTTATTTATATACTAATCAAACTCTTAAGAAATTATTTTACAGAACTAGAAAAAATCAATAACAAAGTTTATCTAGAAGAACAAAGCGTCAAGAATTTCAATGAAAAAAATGCCAATGTAGGTGGCCTAAATATATCTAACCTAAAATTATATTATAAAGCAGCAGTCATCAAAGCCATTTGGTACTGGCTGAGAAAAAGAGTAGTTGATAAGTGGAATAGTTTAGATTCATAGTACAAAATAGTCAATGACTATAGCAATCTAGTCTTTGACCAATCCAAAGATCTCAGCTTTTGGGATAAGAACTCACTATTTGACAAATACTGCTGGGAAAATTGGAACCTAGTATGAAGAAACTAGGGATTGGGCCACACTTCATAACATATACCAAGATAAAGCCAAAATAGATCCATGATTTAGACATAAAGAGTAATATTATAAGCAAGTTAGAAGAACAGAATAGTTTACCTCTCAGATCTGTGGAGAAGGAAAGAATTGATGACCAAATAAGAAATGGAACTCATTATTGAACACCAAATAGATAATTTTGATCATATTATGTTAAAAAGATTTCTTTACCAGCAAAACAAGTGCAGACATGATTAGAAGGGGAGGAATAAATTATGAAATCATTTTTACATTTAAGGGTTCTGATA
>JAJPUD010030291.1:0-13267 GCA_023553655.1 Myrmecobius fasciatus
GGGGGGGCTCTGCCGTGGTCTGTGACCGGGCAAGCTGCCCGTCTCCAGGTCGGACACCATAGGCTGGGGGAGGCTCCAGGCACAGAAGCTGCCCGACTCGGTGGGCTTCAAAAAGGGGGAGGGAGGGGCCCGGTGACCTGGTAACCCCCCAAGGCTTAGGGGGCCCTCCATCTCCAGGACAGCCATAAGCAGCAGAGAAACAAAGGTGGGCACAGCAGCCGGGCAATGCCCCGCCCCCACCCGCTCCCACCCCCGGGCCCGGCCTACCGAAAGCTTGGAGCTCAGAAACCATGCGAGCGAGCGGCGGCCGCCTGCAGGGTGCGGTCTCTCAGCCGGACCATGGAAGCCGCGTTACCTGGGGAGAAGGAGGGCAGTCAGCACGTGGGCGGCAGAGGGGCGCAGGGCGCAAGCCGGGCAGCGGAGGGCAGCCGGTGCCCGGGGGCCACCCAGACACCCCGGGCTTCTAAGCTACAAAGGGCTCGCTCCCCCTTGCCCCAATTTGGGGCCCTTCTTTCCCCACCTGACCCAGCACTGTCCCCGGGGGGGGGCAGGGAGGAGCTGGGCTCCCCGAGGGCAGACTGGATCCCGGCCCCCTCCAAACCACGAAAGGCAAAAGGGGGGGGGGGAAGGCGCGGCCCCCCCCCCCCCCCCCCCACGGCCCTTCCCAGCCCACCTCCGGGGCAGGGCAGCCTCCAGCCCGTCCTCCCCGGGCCTGGGTCAGAGGTGAGGGAAGGCACCCCCCCCAGTCCTGCCCCTCCCCCCAGGCCCTCAGGAATGTGGCCAGACCCGGGGTGCCTGGGGCCAGGGAGGCCTGGTGCGGCCTGCCAGCTGTCCCCCCGCCCAGCCGGCAAGCCCTCCCCTCCCCCCACAGGCCCAGATGCTCCGAGGGCCAGCCAGACCAGCTCAGTGGGTTCAGAGGCCCAAAGACTTCCTGTGGTCACTGGGGCCCTGCCCCCGAGGCTTCCGGGGGGGATCCTGCCCGCTCCCACCCCCACGGGCCCAGGCTGGGCGGCCCCCAGCTGGGAGCCGACAAAGGCCCGGTACCGCAGGGGCGCCTCATCGTGCCCTCATCGGCCACCCTGCTTTCCCCCTTCACCCCCTGCCGAGGGGGCCCAGTGGTTAGTCAGGGCCTGTGGCACCTTGGCAAGCCTCTGAAAGCCACCTGCCTCAGTTTCCTGGTCTGTAAAATAGAATAACACCACCAGGTGCTATTGTTGTTATCATCACACCTGGAGTGCAGGACCAACCCGGCCCACCCAACCTACGCGAAGCCCATTTTCGCCCTGCTCCCACTCACAAACCATCCACGGCCCCCCCCACTGCTCCACAAAGACCGGACTCCCAGGCGGCTTGGCGTCCTCCAGGCCCCGGGGAAACTCCTTTTCCCAGCTCCCCCTCCCAGGCTAGCCGCCCCAGCCGTCCCCACCCGCTCCAATCCGGCCCACACCGGTTCCCCAGCTGGCCCCACTTAAGCTACAGGGCTCTCCCTCCCAGAGTGGGACAGGTGAGGCCGGCCTCAGATCAGCCTCCCAGGACCACGCGCAAAGGGGAGCTGAGGGCCGGGGCGCCCCGTGTTTGAGCAAAGCATCCAAGGGACGGGCCAGGACCCGGAGAAGGGGCCCCACGGCCAATCAGGTGCCTCCCTTCTCCCCCAGGCTCCTCTCTACTTTGACACATCCTCCCTAAAATGTGGCAACCTCAGTGAGCCTGCTGCCGGCCCCCTTCCTCTCTTCCTCAGGCCCCGGGCCTCGACTCCTGGGGGGGAGAGCCCCAACCCGCTCCCACTGAGGTACAAAGGCACCACCCATGCCCGGTGCCCACAACGAAGCATGGCAGCAGCTGGGCAGAAACTGTCGACTGTATGTGTGGCTGAGGCAGGCCCTGGTGGGCACTCCCAATGGGCAGCGGAGCGCCAGGCCGGCCCGGGAAGCCCTTACAGAACTTCTCCCACTTTCAAACACCAAAGTGAGGAGAATGGCCTGGTTTCCCCTGGTCTTCCCCCACCCCGCCCCTGGCTCGGCCCCTGCCCACTAGGAACAAAGGGGCAAGGGCACAGCTGGGCTCCTCTAGGGGCTGGCATCCTCCTGGTGCCCACATGATCCCAGGAGAATAGTGCCAAGCCCTGGCTGGAGCTAGTTCTAGGCACGGAGGGAAGACCGCCCCGTGCCCGCCGCTGGGCGTGCGGCCCCGGGAGTTCCTGCAGACACAGCCCTGGAGCTGGCAGCGGGCCCAGATGCCACTCCTATCACTGAAAGATCTCACGCTCCCTCCCAGACTCTGCCAGCACACGCCCCGAGATGCCAGGTGGGGGTGAAGCTGCCAAGGTGGCATCCTCCCCATAAGCGAGGACCAGATGGGGCAGGAGGCCCCAATTCCCTTGCTCGTCCCACCTCCGCCACCTCCTACCCCCCCCTCCATCTTTCACAATTCTGCCAAATGGGTGAACAAGGCCCCACTTCTGTCACCCGCACTGGGGGCCAAGCCCCGGGTCCTAAGCGCTGCGGACACACGGGCAGCCACGGCTCCTGCCCTCCAGCTTCCGTTCTAAGGGGAAACGAGAAATCCGCAGGAGCCAGCGAGTAAGGTAAGCGGGTAAGCCACCGGGAGGGAGCCTGCCGAAGGTGGCATCTGGGCCGAGTACCCAAGGAGCTGGCAGGGGCGTGCCCACGCAGGGACAGGGGCGCTCTGGCAGACGAAGTGATTCCCTCTCCCAGAAGGCCCCTGTCCTGACAATCCCTGGCTGCGCCGGCAACCACGTGGAAAGCGGGTTTCCCCCGGCTCCTGCCTCCCGGCCTGGGTGACATGTCCCCCTCCCTTCTTGCTCCTCCTCCCCTTCCCAGCTTGGGGGGGGGGGGGAACGGGACCCCGAGGGGCCCTGAGCTCCCCAAGGGCAGGAGAAATCAGTCCTCTGGCAGCAGGGCATGGCAGGGACTTCGGAGGGCTTCCCCAGGGGCAGCCGGGCAGCCAGCGCACCTGGGCAGGTGCTCCCTCCCTCAAGGTTATGTCCCTACACGTTGGGCACTCCCTCCCAGGAGCAGAATCTGCCCGGCTCGGGGTGGAGGCCGGAAAGGAGGCTCAGTCCCAGGCGAGGCAGGGGGACAGAAGGCAGGCCGGCGCGGGGCGCTCGCCTCCCGGGCAGTCTGGACGGCACAGAGAGGCTCTGGAGGGAGCACCTTCTGCCTAGGGCCGACTTCCAGGCTGATCCTACCGGCGAGCTGGGCAGTCCGTTCCCACCCGGATGCCCCAAAGTCAGGAGGAGTCGGGCCTCCCCCTGGCGCAGCCCCCACGGCCTCCCCCTGGAGCCCCCACCACCAAGCACAAGAACGAGGCAGGATGCGGAGAACAGCGAGCGGGAGCGCGGCACACCTGTGCCACCAGGAGGAGAGTCCCGGCGGCACTCCCGCGCCATCGGGAAACGCATCCCGGCCGTCTCTTCCATGTGCCCAGGACGGAGCCAGCCAGGCCAGTTCACAGGAGCCATATCCCTGCTTCCCTCGGGACCCTAAGCCCCCTTCCCCTTGCACCAGACAGCACGACCCTGCAGTGCTCTACCCCGCCACGGTCACCAACCTGTGCCCAAAAAGCGGTTGGGGCACTGCCTCCTTGGCCCTCCCCTTACAGCCTTTGGTGTCTAGCAGCTGCTATTTGTATCAAGAGCCAGCCACAAACTCTCGCCAGGAACAGGGGCACAGCTGGCTGCCCATGCTTGTGCCAACCTCCAGGGCTCCTGGAGGACGGAGCCCGGGCAATCTGAGGCAGCCTGGCCAAGTGGTGCGAATCCAGCGTCCCTGGGGGTGACGGGCATTTCCACGGCCCAGAGGAGCCCGGGCACAAACGCTCCCTCACCTCTGAGGTCCCAGAGCCTCCAGCAGGGCCGCCCTCCCCTGCGGTGACCTCTGCTCCCTGACCTTTCCAGCTTTTAAAGCTCTGCTCAAAACCCGCTGCCACCATGCCCGCGGCCCATGCACTAATCTGGGCCCAAGCCCCTGCCCTCCCAAAGACCCCCTCGGGTGACTTTGCCAGCGCCCTCTTGGCATCTGTAGGTGCACGAGTGCCTCGGACCCCCTGGAGGGGGGGCAGCAAGCTCTCCAGACCGCACGCGGCCCTGGCCAGAGCAAGCGCCAAGGAGCCCCAGATTCACCAGCTGCGCCTTCCCTTGTAGCCAAGATGGGGGGAACCCAGGGGGCCTCGGAGGGACTTGGGGGCTCGGACCCGGAGCAGGGTTGGGCCGAGGCTGCCATGGGAACCGTGCTCTCGTCCTCCTTGACCTCCCCACCCTCCCTGGGCCCATGCCCGGTGCCAATGTTCATCTGCATGGGCACGGCCCCAGAGCCCAGCCTGGGCCTGGACGGCGGCCAGCTCCTCCTTGGCCGCCTTCCCAGATCTCCTCCTGGAAAGCATCAGGCCCAGGGCTTGGTCTCCAGAGGAGGCTCTCTAAGGGGAGACTTGCCTCCTCTCTGCCTGCACCCACACAGGCACAGTGACCCAGTCACTGTCACCAGCATGGCTGGCACTGCCATGGGGGGGCAGCCAGTCCCTTCTCCCCGAGTCCCCCGGAGGACGCCACACCCCCACTCACCTGTTCCCCCTTCCGGGTCCCAAAGGCTATCAGCTCCTGGTTTGGGCAGGGGGGTCACACAGAGAGGGCCTCCAAAGCTAGCCCACTCGGGCATCTTACCCAGCACAGAGCCACCACGGCCAGGCCGGCCTGCTCCCCGCCGCCCGGCCCGCCGCTTTCCCTTCTGTCAAGCCCCAACCTGCCTGCCTCCAACTTGCCTGCGAGGTTCCTGACTCGGCGCCAAAGCCCGGAACACGTTTGTACTCCGCCACATACCAGCTCCTACTTCCAGCCCCTGAAGAGCTGCATGCCCCCCGAGCTTTCCTAGGGAGCCCCACCCAGCTGCTCACACTGCCCCCCCAGTTAGATGGGAGGAGGGGTGGGCGGCAGGCCAGTCTGCCCGGATGCCCAGCCCAGAGCGGCCCCCACTGCCCCTCACACCACGGCGGGAGAGCTCGGAGCGCAGGAGCCGAGGGCACGGAGGCAGAACCACGTGGCCTGGGGCCTCCGTCCTCCCCTCTGGAGGTGGATGGACAGACCCAGCTTAAAATGCCATGTGGGTGCCTGAGGGGCACGTGCCCACCCACCCAAAAA
Organism: Myrmecobius fasciatus; assembly: GCA_023553655.1. Taxonomy (NCBI): domain Eukaryota; kingdom Metazoa; phylum Chordata; class Mammalia; order Dasyuromorphia; family Myrmecobiidae; genus Myrmecobius; species Myrmecobius fasciatus. Next base: position 5,153 of record JAJPUD010030291.1, read on the forward strand.
AGCAGATGGGATGGAGGAAATGGAAGAACCGGCCCGTGGCCGTGTGCTGCCACGTGTGGGCCAAGAAGCTCGGCGCTCCGGAAGCACGCGGGTTGGTCACCGTGAGCGAGCAAAACGCGCAGGTCCCGGGGCGCCCTTTTTAGCCGGGCTGAGACATCCAGGCCCGGCCCATGGCAAGGCATGGCCACAGACCACCTCAGACTGGCCCGCTCGGACCACAAGGGAGCCGGGTATAAAGTCAAGCATGAGGTTCGGTCTGCAGACAGAGCCAAGGAAACGTTCTGGCCGGGCCAGGTGCGGAGGGTGCCCAGAATTGGGGGGATCAAAGAGATGAGGGGGGGGGACTGATGGAAACAATGGGAGAAGCCTGAAGGGGGTGAATGAGACACAGGTGGAGGCTGACCAGTGCCAGAGGGATCGGACCCCGAAAATGCCGCCTGAGGGATCGGACCGTCCCCTGCTCTGAAGCCCCTTGCGGCTGAGACCCTGAGGTCCTCAATCTGGGGAGCACCCTGGGCCCAGTGCTGCCCCTTCCTGCCCTGCAAGGCTGCTGAACCTCAGTTCCCTCAGTGGGAACAATCATCCTGGCCCCTTCACTGCGCCATCTTGGTGACCCGACAAGGGAACAAACGCTCAGGTTTTGCCAAGGAAACAACAGAAGCCCCCGTGCACCCCAGTGGGCCACCCTGGCAAACCCCTTTCTGAGCCTCAGTTTCCCTTCAGCCTCAGCAGAACAGGAGGATCAAGTCTAGGCCCAGGGAAGTGACTTCCCTACAGTCCCACCACTAAGTCAGAACTCCTGGTTCTGAGAGCCAGGGATGACTCCTTTGTGCAGGGGGAAGGCCACGGAGACACAGCAACAAAAGGGGGACAAGATGAAGGTCTCTGAGCCCCTCCCCAGGGCAGAGATAGAAAGCAGCGAAGGGAGAAAGCCCTGGAGAGCACCCCAAGGAGGCCAGGGGCGCCTTCACCAACGATTCCATAGGGCGATGGCGTGTCTACACTGGGCCGGATGAGGCAAAAGCCGGAACTGAGGCTGCTGGGAGAAGTACCCACAATCCGCGCCCGCAGATAACACCGCTCCGATGGCGGAAAGTGGACGGACATTAAGAAGCCTCTTGAGGAGGAAAGTGTAAAGGGCTGGCAAGGGGCCTGGCAGCAGAAAGACCCTATCGTTCTTGGGCTCAGAGGTCAGGGCGGGGGGCTGCGCTCGGCCCCTCTGCGCAGCCGATGGAGAAGCTGACACGGCAGCGGCCACCGGCCCCAAGCGGGGTCTCTGCAGTAGCCATGCGTGGCTGTGAGAAGGAAAGGGGAAGACCCGCTGCTCTGCCGTTCTGGTGCTGAGGCAGGGGAGCGGCCCAGAAGAATCGTCAGGCCAGATTCTGAAGCGGAAGTCCTGGGGCCATGATGAGAACACGGGGCTCTTCGGAAAAGATGGAGGGGGGGCTCAGGAAGGCAGCGAGAGCATAATGGCGGCAGAGCTGGGCCCAGGAAGAGGCAGGCCTGAGGGAAGCCCATCAGAGCCACACCGAGGTCTGAGCCCAGCGGTGGCAGAGGGGGCCAGCACCAGGAGGAATGGCCCTTCGGAGTCCTCATCCCCGACCTCCTGGCCTGCCAACTTCAGGCTCCACTGAGGCTGGCCCCGGAGCCAGGAAGGCCGAGTTAGCGAGCTCTGTGGCCCTGGCCGAGCCACTTTTGCCTGGGCTAACAACAGTAGCCACCTCCCAGGGTGGTTGTAAAGCGCTTAGGACAGTCCCCGGGCACTGGCAGGTACCACTGACACGTGCTTTACTGAGGGCAAGAATTAAGGAAGTGCAAATGGAGGTGGCCTGGCTGTACCATCTGGAAGCGGCCAAGACACAGGAGCGGGTCCTGGTCACGGGACGGCGCCTAGAGCAGCCCAGGCTTGGATCAACCCAAAGACCTCAGCTCCTGGACAAGCACCTGACAAGAACTGCTGGGAAATCTGGGAAGAACTGTGGCAGAAACCAAGATGAGGCGAGAACGGGGTCATGCTTTAGACAGGAAGAGGGACGCCCTAAGCAAGTTGGGAGAGCCAGGGCCCCAAAAGTGCAACGAGGTTCTGCACAATCCAAAGCAATGCAGCCACGATTAGAAAGGAAGCAGAGCGCTGGCGGCACATTTTTGCAGCCGCCGTTTCCGGTAAAGGTCTCCTTTCTAAAGCAGAGGTGAGTCACGTTCAGAAGAATACAAGTTGTTCCCCAACTCACAAAGGATCTCAACAATTTTCAAAGAAAGAAATTAAAGCCATTAAGTCATATGAAAAATCACGCTCCAAATCACACCTCTCAATTGGTTAGGGTGACAGGAAAAGATCCACGTTGGAGGGAACGTGGGAAAACTGGGACGCTGATGCCTTGTTGGTAAGAGCTGGGAAGTGATCCAACCAGCATGGAAAGGCCAGACTCCCAAACTTGCATACCCCATGATCCAGCATGTCTACTGGGATGTGTGTATCCCAGAGTTCATATAGAAAAGGGAAAGGGACCATTATCACGGGCTAAAGTGTCTGGAGCAGCCCTTCTGGCAGTGGCCGGAACCCGGGCCTTGAGGGGCTGCCCCTCAGGCGGAGAATGGCAACAGCAATTCTGGGATATGAAGTGAGGGAACATGGTTCTGTAAGAAACGGTGATTCCAGAGAGGCCTGGGGAGACTTGCAGGAGCTGAGGCTGAGTGAAGGGAGCCGCTAAATGTTACCAACTGGGGAGCCCCGGGACAGCAGCCCCCCTCAAAGGCCTTTGCCTTCAGGCAGCTGCCTCAAGACCCCCCAGAAGTCAGCTACCCATGGACCCCAGAGCAGACGGCCTCCACACCAGCCCCATCTTTGTGGGAACGGGGCCAGCCGGCTTCTCAGGGAGGTGCTCCTGAGAAAAGCAGGCCCTCACACACCCAAGCCCTGGGTCCCTCCCGCCAGGCTCCGGGGGCCGGACAGAGCCAAGCTGCAGGTGGAGCTGGGCAGGAGTCCTGCCCTCCCTGGGACACAGACTGGATCATGGCCTAGGCTGAGGGAGAGGGCCCACTCCCCAGTCAATCATCAGCCCAGGTGACTCCTGGCTTCTGCCCCTTTGCCCCCACCCAGAAACACTCAGAGAAGGTGGGGGCAGGGCTCCAAGGCAGAGTTTCATGACCCAGGCCCTGGTCCCCCCCCATCCCCTCCAGGCTTCTGGTTCCCTAGATTTTGTTCCATGCCCCTCTCCCAAAGGTCCAGAAGAAGGAGAGCTTGGGGAGAAGTGGGCTGGTGGGGAGAGCCGTGCTGAGCCCCCGAGGGCCATGGCCAGGTGCCGAGGTGCCGCTGGGGCCTTCGCTCCCGGGGCTCCCCCAGAATGGAGACATACGGACTCCAGAGGCCCTGCCCAGGCCTGCCACCTGCAGAGGCGCTCCTTAGGGCGGCCCAAAGCTCGCCCTCACCCAGATAAGCCAGGAGAATTTTCTCCGGATTCTTCACAACTGGCCTAAGGCTGATGTGTGAGGAAAGTCACCCAGCACGGAGATGGCCGGAGATGGCCACGCGATCGCCAAGAGGCCCAACGAGATCCAAGAGAAAGGAAACGGGCCTCCTGTGCACGAGAAGGGCCCCAGCAGCTCTGGGTAGTGGCTGCCCAATGACCATGGGCGCCAACCTTCAGAGCCCTTGGAAGAAGGGAGGGAGCCAGGGGCGCAAGGCCCCCAAGACAAAAACCTCTCGAAGGCGCGAGAGCTCGCAAAGACGCGCCGAGCGGCCGACATTGCAGAGGAAATCCCACACAGAATCAGGGGTGGCTTCTGTTTGCCTGTACACATTGGTTAAAAGGGACTTTGTGTCCTTCCCCACCCCCACAGGGAGAGTTTCTGATGAAAAATGGTTTAAAAACATGTATCCCATGCTCCCCTGGCCCGGGCAAGAGCTGGGAGGCTGCAGGCAGAGCCAGGCAGGCCACTTCGGCTTTCTGATTCCTTCTTTCCTTCTCGGGAGTTCCCCTTTTTCCAGAACAAAAGGTGACAAGTCTCTAAACCCCGAAACACTCCAAAGTCTATCCCAGGGATCAGGAGCAGGGCTGGAGAGCTGAAGGGACTGCGGCCCTTTATAAAGAAGAAAAGAGCTACAAAGGAGCTACCCAGAGAGCCCCAGACCAGACGCCCTCCCAGACCAAGGGCCGGCTGGCTGACTCCACTGAAAGCCCCCTCCCGACACGTGCGCACACGCATGCACTCGCCAAGCACACAGGCACAGGCCCGGGCCCGGGCAGCCCCCCTCTCCTACCCTGCCCCTCCCCATCCTTTGGGGCTTGGCAGATCATCCCGGCTAACGCGGACAAAGTCACTTTCCCAGACCCTGAGCGTCCGGAAAGGCGGGGGCGCCACGGACCTCACTTCAAGAAGCCTCAAAGGGGCAAGAACAAGAGAGAGAGGGACAGGGAGGGGGGGCATGGAGGGGGAGAGGGACGAGGGACAAGGACTGGGATAAGGGGGAAACCCTCCACCTGGGCTGCCGCTGCCTCAGGAGGAAACATGAGCCCCGCTTTGCTCCTTGATCGAGGACTTCATCAGGCTCATCTCATCACGGAAATGCAGCGGGCATCAGCCAGGATGGGAGGCGACGGGTCACAAGACGCCCACCCCAGCCCCCTGTCCCCCAGGGGTTTTCCTCCAGAGGAAGGAGACCGGGGAGGAGGCCAGAGCCAAGCGAAGGGAGTGTTGACTGATGGACTCTGCCAGGAAAAGCAGGAACGGCAGAGATGTGATGAGCGCCCCGCGGCGGGGAGGCCACAAGAGGGCACTTTGGAAAGGGTGTCACAAGATGGTCCCTGCCCTGAAGGAGTCCCTTGCACACTGAGCCTCAATCGGGACTCCGGCCTCAAGGATGTGGGACGTGTGACCCCGCTAAGTCCTGGCACTCTTGTTCTTGGGGCTCCTGCCTCTCTCTCCCCCACCCCGTGGGTGCCACGAGACTTGGCACGGGGAGCCCCTGAGCCCCAGAGGCTGGGACGACTGACAGGAAAGGCTGCCAAGGCAGCGGGGCCCCTGAGCCAGCTTCTCTTAGACAAGTGGGGACTTTTATGCCTCCAGTTACTTGGTGGTGAGTGACTGGGCCTGCTCTAAGCCCCCAAAAGAGCCCCCAACTCTCCTCCTTGGGAGACCGTGCCCTGTCGGCAGTCAGGTGGGGCAGACTACCTCCAGGACGTGACCACCCCCTTTCTGCCTATGCTTCCACGCTTTCAGACCCCCGCCCCGGGTCCGGCCTGACCTTTAGGATGACCAAAGCCGATGATAAAGGCCAGGCCTGCCCTGGGCCAAAGCTGAATGCCCGCTCGGGGCATTTCTGGCCCCCTCCATCCGCCCCAGCCTCATTTCCCAGGAAGCACCCCGAACGGCAGCACGGCTGCTACTGGCCGGGTCCCCACACAGCCCCTTTCTCACGGACAGGGGCGTCTCCTCTTCCCAGAAGATGGGCTGGGGAGCAGAGGGGGCGGACTCGGGGTCTCCTCTCCCGGATCCACCTGGCTAGCCAGGTGCCGGAGGGTTCCTGAGGGCAACAGGTGTGCCAGGGCCGGGCAAATGGAGGCCCAGGTTTGCGCAGGCCTCCACTCCCAGATCAAACACCGGTCTCCTGACCCCAAAGCCCAAGGCGGCGGAGGGGAGATAACCAATGGGCTGCTGTCAAAGGAAGGAGTAAAGCTGGCCACCCCCTGGGAGGGCCCCTCCTCCTTCAGCTATCAGGGAGTGCCTCCCGCCCCCTCGGGCTCCTCACCCTTCCAGGAAGGAGACCCAGGCAGCGGGGAGCAGCTCAGGGCTGCAGGAGGCAAGTTTGCACAAACACTTCCACCCGCAGAGGGGGCCCAGGAGGGATCTGGAGGACCCCCTCACAGAGCTGGGCTCCCCACAAACCCACGCCTGACCAGCAGGCATGGGAGCAGCCTGGGCCCCCGCCCTCCTGGGCCCCCTCCAGGCAGACCACTCCACTTTTACCTGGGCTCCGCGGGCAGACCGCAATCTGCCTCAGCGACCCCCCCCACCTTCAGGTGCTCAAGCCCACCTCTCCTGGCCTGCCTTCCTTTCCCCAGGGATCCCCAGGGACTGGGGGAAAGCCTGGAAGTCACCCGGCCCCCCCCAAGGTGAGAGTGTCGCTTGTAGCAACAAGTCAGCCCCACCACAGGCCGTTTCCCCTGGCCTGCAGCCCCACGGATCAGGGCAGCAATGTGCCCACGCCACCCGGTCTCGCTCCTTCCTCTTTCTCTGCTTGGACAGGGAAGGGGCCTCCTCCCGGGCCCGAATCTCAGAGAGGAAAACAGCCAGCAGGCCCCCCAAAGGCGGCTGCTCTGGACCCCCTGGGCCCTAGGATCTCAAAGTTGCCCAGCCAAGTGCGCTCCTTGTGAGTCTCATGGAGAAGGGGAGCCCCTGCTTAGGGCACCAGACCATACTTCCCTTCACTATACCCACTAGTATGGGGGGGACACTTTCCTGGGGCAAGCCAGGACTAACCGGGGGTCTCCTGAACCCGAGGCTGTCCTCCATTCTCCCCAAGAGAACCGGCTTTTCCCAGAAGCCTTTTGGGATGGGCTTCACCCACCTTCTGCGTCTGCCACGTCTGTGCCCTCCCAGGGAGCCCTCGCCCCACGCTGGCCACATGTATAGCGTAGGCCCTTAATAAATGCACATCTAGTCCTAAGGAGATGGGGGACCCCCCCAGGGCCGGGCTTCTTCACCTGACTGGCTGCCCCCAGAAAGCAGGTCGGGGCTACCTCAGTCATGGGACCCCCCCCGCCCCTGCAGAGCCCCTGACTTTCTGGTCCTAACTGGAGCGCAGAGGAGGCCCCCCCGCCAGATTTCAAAGGGTCCTGAGCTGCGCTGGGGAAGGGGGGAGGCATGTTGCCTCTGGAAGGACAATGTCCCATTTCCTGCCCTTCCCAGGCTCCAGCCCAGGAGAAAGGTCCCTCACTTATCACCTCAGGGCCCAGCGTCCTTCTGTCCTTCTCCCTTTAATCCAAGATAAAGGCCCAGCAGCAGGAACAAATGGGCAAGAAAGCCTCCAGAAGCTTGGCCGGGACTCACTGGGGAGGTCAGCCCCCCCCCCCAGCCGCTCCACCCCCTGGGGTCAGCGCTCAGCTGAGCCCCAGCTGCCCGCTTTCCAGACCCTCAAGCCTGGGGCCTGGCCCCCTCCCAGACCAAGGCAGCCCCATCCTGGTGGGGCCTCCACCCTGGCCAGCCCCTGAGGGGCCTCTCCAAGGCAGCCCCCGGCCCTGGGGGGGGGAGGGGGGCCACCGCCTTATCTTCTCGGGCTTCCTCACCATCTGAGCCCAGCACAACCCACCTGGGGGGGGGGGGGGAAAGCGCTCAAGGAGGCGGCGGCCCCCTGCCCCCTCCCCCCCAGGCCCGGCTGGGCTCTGAGGCCTGCGGCCCCGGGTAAACTGGACTTTAGCCCTTCCCCTGCAGGCCTGGCGGCCCACCGGGCGGCCTCTCCCGCTGGGGCTCCGGGCCGGCGGGCGGCCTGTCATCTCAATAATGCAAAATGCCTGTTGTTCTTCTCCCCCCCCCCCCGCCCCCCCACGACAGCTGACTGGGAGCGCACGGGAGGCCGCGCTCACCAACCAAGGCAGAAACCCGATCCGCAGAAAGCAAGCCCGGGAGGGGATTAAGCCGGGGCCGCCGCCTGCGGCCGAGCCCCGGGCCAGGGCCCCGGCCCCGCCACCTGTCCCCGGCAGGTACGCAGGCGCTCGCCGCCGCCAGCCGGGAAATCGCTTTTCAGGAATCGCTGGGAAAGCGGGCGGCCAGGCTACAAGTCCCGACAGCGCCCCGAGCTCGGGCGCCCCGCTGGGCAGAGCCCCGAAACAGGCCGGGGGGGGGGGGCCGCCGCCCACCCACAGCCCGCAGCTTCTTACAACTCAGCCGCCCAATTGTGCGGGCCGAAGAAAGGCTCCCTGGGGGCCGGGCCCGCTCCCCGCAGCCCCGGGGCTGGCCCGAGGCCTCGGGGATCTTCCTGGGCCCTTCCAGGAATCCAGAGCCCTCCAAGGAACTCGCCCCCAGCCCCAGCGGAGTAACGCCTGCATTGCAAATGTGCCCCGAACATCTGCTGCCCGGCCCGGCCCCTCCGAGGGGGCTGGGGGCACTGCCCCTCCC
>JAJPUD010030293.1:0-13263 GCA_023553655.1 Myrmecobius fasciatus
CACTTCCTTACTGCAGATACACTGAATGGATGCCCCATTTCAATACACATACAAATACATTCACTGTACATTCATACACACTATTGAATATTCAGACATGTACATACTCTCACTGTCTTCTGATCTACAAACAGCCTTGTTCCTGGCACCCAGTCAGATTTCAGACTTTTTTTTTCACTTAGCCCCTTCCTCTCTCTCTCTCTCTCTCTCTCTCTCTCTCTCTCTCTCTCTCTCTCCAATCATCCTTGTGTTCCAGATGTCAAGGATCCCAGCAAGATCTGATCTGTTTTCCCTGAGCCCACCAGGACCTGAGCAGAGATATTTCTAGGGAAGGATTCATTTGATGTTCTGCAAAGGAGTGATGGGGTAGAGAAAAGGTAAGGGAAGTGAGAAGTTTTAAGCTGAAAGGGATTATTATCTTGTGGTATTTGTTTCAATAGGGCAACAATCAAAGGAATCTGAATTAGAAGCCATACCAATAAAGATGTTAAAGATCATCTTTATGGTTGTTGTTCAGGAGTCTTTCAGTTGTATCTAACTCTTTGTGGGGCCATTTGTAGGTTTTGTTTTGTTTTTGCCAGACATCCTGAAATGATGTCTGAGGCTAGATTTGAACTCACATAGATGACTTCCTAAATCCAAGCCCAGTGCTCTATCCACTGTACCATTTAACTGCCCTAGGATCAGCTTTACATCTCAGTAAATATCTTTGAATTTATTTTACTCTCAAATCCTCATTTTATAGATGAACATCTAAGGCCTAGGGAGGTGAAATATCTATATCGAATAACCAGGCTTATTGAAGTCAAGTTCACTGCTCTTTCCAAAACCTATAAGCATTAATTCAATTCAAACAAGCATTTACTTATTGACTGTCTTTTGTGTTTTAGGCATTGTCTAAGTGATGGGGATACTAACCTTCTAGAAAGTGATAATACAGGATAGGGAGTGATTGGGACAAAAAAAAAGGAGATTAGATAAAAGCATACAAGGATTATTTGAAACAGAAGACACCACTGATTAAGGGGTTTTGGGGGAAATAAGGGTGGTACCTGAAGTGAAACTTGAGGATTCTGATAGATGGGGATGAAAAAGGAGTGTGAATTCCAAGTATGAGGCTGAGGGTCAGGGGGTCGGGACAGCTTGTGCAAATGTACAAAGACAAGAGATGGAATGCTGAGGTCAGGGAACAGCTGGAAGTCCAAGTTGGTTGGAACAGATAATTCTTAGAAGGGAGGAATTTGAAATAAAACTGAAAAGGTAGGTTGTAATCAGATTGTATATTAAAGCATAAAAAGAAGTCTAGACTTTTGTTCTCCTTGTTTCCTTAACAAATTTTCAGCAATAAATAAATTTTCCTATCTTCCCTCCCTCTACTTTTTAAAAAATCTGACTTAGGAAATGTCTTCAATACTTTTAAAGATTTATGATTTTCATCCTTGTGGGATCATCCTCCCTCTACCCATGAAAATTGCAGCCCTGACTAAGCCTTGGTAGGAAGTCTTCTTGACTTGTACTGGGCAAAAAATATCCTTAGAATCCTTCTCTTTCTTCAAGACTCAATTTAAGCACCTTTCTATAGGAGGCCTTTCCTAATTCCCCCAATTGCTAATGCTATCCCTTCTTAACTACCTCCTCTTGTTCAGTTGTTTTTAGTCATATTCAACTCTTGGTGATCCCATTTGGGATTTTCTTGGCAAAGATACTAGAGTGGTTTGCCATTTTCTTCTCTACCTCATTTTACAGATGAGGAAACTGAGGCAAATAGAATTAAATGGCTTCTCCAAGATCACACAGCTAGTAAGCATCTGAGGTCACATTTGACTTCAGGAAGATGAGAGTTCCTGACTCCAGCCCTGGTACTCTATCTACTTCGCCATGGAGCTGCCTTTGTCTTTAGTCACCTTGTGTTTATTATCATTATATAGATCATGTATATTTACATATTTACTTTTTGCCTCCCCCAGTAGAATGTTCTTTGCATTTGTAGCTCCACCACAGCATCACACACTTTGTGGGTGCTTGATAAATGCTTGTTGTTTGATTGATTCATTTCTAGGCAGCCAGAGGGATGAACCTCTCTATACTTAGGATATTTATTAAGTTGCTAGCATTGTGACTTGGTGAGTGGGGCTTTGCCTCAGGGCATTTTCATGGAAGGGGAAGCAGGCTTTCTTCCTATAACCGTAGCAGGGTCTCTGAATTAGATCCTAGCTTCTAAAGCTGTGGTTCCTGACCCCATATGAGATCTCATAACTGAATGTGGGGGTCATGAAATTATGATTTGTTATCAATAAAGGTTTGATTTGTATGCCTATTTTATATATCTATATACCTGGGATCATATAAAAATTTCTTGGATGAAAAAGGGTCATGAGTAGAAAAAGTGTAAGAAGCCCTGAGTTAAATCTCACAGGCTACTTTCCAGGGTCCTGTCACTGTGGCATCCCTCCCAAATGACCCTCAGTGGCTAAACCTCACCAACCCTTGTCAGGGGAAGAGATGGGTTTTCCTTCTTCTATTATAACTGCATCAGAAGTTGGCTTATCCTCTCTACTGCCACCAGTCTCCCACATCCACAGACTGCTTTTTTGCCCCTGATAAAAATATCCTAATTGCAGCTATGGACACTGCAATATCAGATCATTGAGTCAGTGACCCCAAGTGGGATTTGATTCTGGGCTCCAAAGAATGCCCAAGAAGTACTCCAAGTTGCTCATGCCTGAAATAGCCAGCGACTAAGAGCTGATCAATCAATAAACATTTATTAAGTGCTACTATGTACAAGGCACCATGGTAAACAACAATAGGCAAAAGACTCCTGCTCTCAAGAAGTTTATAATCTAATGCAGAGGACAACATGCAAACAGATATATACAAAGCAAGCTGTCTAAGGATAAATAGGAATTAACAGAGGGAAGGCACTGGAATTAGGGGGGCTGGGGATTTTAGGTGAGACTTAAATGAAGCCAGGGAGATCAATAGTCAGACTTTTACTATTATCTTTTAATATTTCAGACTCCAGGAGCCCCTCGTGTACCATCTATGTCATTGCCACTTGCCCCTACCCTGGAGGGAGGGGAAGTTGCAATTGTCTTGGACACTTACAGTTTCTCCAACATGTGAAGTCCAGAGAAAGAGCCATTCCGGAGCCCGGTGATCTTGTTATTGCTTAGGAGCCTGTGATGGATGAAAAACAAAATTCCTGTTACTGGGAGCAAACCAGGACAGGCAAACCACCTCGATTCAGTTTCCTAGTGTATTTGTTGAAAGGGATCAAGAGTAAAATTCAAGGGAAGGTCCCTCCCTCTGATCACAGAGGGCAAGGAGGCTGCCCTCGATTCCCATCTTCTCTAGTGAGATTTCTCAAAGAGATCCTACAGAGGGAAGGAAGCAAGACAGGGAAAATGGGGACTGGGTTCCTTTGGACTCTGGCTCCCCAAAATGGGAGAGGAAGAATTATTTGTTCAGGGACCTCCTATCAGTGTCCCCTCCAATCCTCTGCCATAGTTTAGATCCTTTACTCAAAGGAGGTGGGAGTTTCAGTCACATGTTTGCATATACCTTTCACCCCCATCCCAAGCCCAAATTCAGTTGAGGATGAAAATCTGTCTCCAAGGGTCAGCTGATGGACTGAAGGCTTTGGGAGCTGCTTTAGCTCTAAGCCATGAGTCTTTCCCAAATTTCTTTGGTTTGCTTTTTTCCTCAGTCAAGGAGGGAACCACTATTTAGATGGCACTCCCATCATAATGCTTTTTCTTCCTCATCCTCTCCACTACCCCCTTTTCAGTCAGACCCTCAAAAGCTTCAAGTGGAAAGGCGCCGGGTTCATGAGCAGCACAGTCAGGGGCCCAGCTGAGGGGTTCAGTCACTCCCAGCTAATTGCTCATTAAAGATCTTTAATGAGTCTCTTGGTATCCATCCCCAACCCGAGGCAGGTCTCCTTTCTTGAGGCCTGGGGAGAGATAGGTCAGAAAAGGGAAAGGTTGGGATCCTGAGTCTCCCTTTAAGGAAGAGATTGGGTTAGGACAGTCCTGGAGGAAACTTTAGGCTAGTCCCTTAATCTCAGAGATCATAGATTTAGAGCTTGAGGGGATTTTATAAATCATTTAGTAAAAAGTGCATGTTTTACAAATGGGGAAACTGAGGCCATAAAATGTTATGTGACTTGTTCAACACACATAGGTTGTAAATAGATCGTTCATGATGCCATTAGGCTATAAGCTTTCCTGGGCCTCATTTTCTCTATTTGTAAAATAAAGGGAATTAGGTGGTATAATCTTTAAGGTGATTAACTTTTACTGCATCATGGACACCTTTGGCAGCCTGGTGAAGTCTATGGATTCTTTTTGAGAATAATGTTTTTAATTGCATTTAGATAAAATACTATACATAAGATTACAAAGGAGGGGAAGCTAGGTGACTCAGAGGATAGAGCACCTGTCCTGAAGTCAGGAGAAACTGAGTTAAATCCAGCCTCAGACACAAACTAGCCAAGGGACTCTGGGCAAGTCATTTAACCCTGATAGCCTAAAAAAATTATTAAAAAGTCAATTATATTGACATAACTAACAAAATATTTTAAAAGATAAGTTATTGGACTCCAGATGAATATCCTCTCCTTTAAGGTCTCTTCTAGCAGAATAAAAACCTGGGCTCATATCAGTTCAGTGGAACTGGGTCTGTTAGGAAGTGAAAGGACCCAGGTAACAGGCTGTCCATCTCAGCCACCTATCATCATTGGGCAGCTAAAGTTTGAGGCTTGAAAAGGAGGGGTAATTTATTAGATTAGTAGGGGAGAAGAAGAAATAGCTCCTCTTCCTCTTCCTCTCAATTCCCTTTTTCTGATGTCTGTGTGTGGGGAAATTCTAAAATCCTAATAGAGCAATGGTGTGTGTGTGTGTGTGTGTGTGTGTGTGTGTGTGTGTGTGTGTGTGTGTGTGTGTGTAGTTAATATAGTAAAGCCAATTCTTGGAGTCAGGAGACTAGAGATAGGGAACAAAGGAAGACCTGAGGGAATATAGCACATTGCATTTGTATCCTTGGAGGGGATTGTAGGGAAGCATGGAAGGGAGAGGACCAGAGCCCCAGATTTCAAATTAGGAGACAGCTATTTATTAGTTATGAGATCCTGGACAAATCAATTCTTTTTTCTGGGTTTGGTTCCTCCTACATAGAATGAACAGAGTAGGCTAGATGGTTTCTGAACTCCTTTCTAGCTTAGCAGATGGATTCTATTTATATTCATTTTAGCATCTGGAATGCTAGGAACCTACAGGATCCCAAGGCTTGCCATTTTATGCTAGATTTATTCAATTTTTTTCTTCTCAGGTCTTTATCTAAGAGCAGTAGATGTGGTAAGAATTGTTAGTTCTTGGAATCTAGCACAGTTACTAGTCTAGGACAATTAGAATTAATGATGGAAAGGGGTGTGCCACTAAATCAAAAATAGGCTACTGGAGTAGAGCTATAATGGACTCCACCCAATCCATTAATTGGCATTTGTCCTTGTCTGGCCTTGGGAACTAAGCTCTCTCATCTGGAGCTAGCTGCTCCATCCCAAACAATACTGATTGGCTTCTCTAGGGTAGCTTTCTGTGTGGGCAAGTCAGCTGCTGATCACATTTCTAGCTTTGCTAACCCACCTGGAACTGGACCCTTGGAAGATTGGAATAGTAAAGTTGCTGGTCAGAATGTGTTTTTTATGACTGCCAAAAAAAAAATACTTTAGCTCACTCCCCAAAGCAAAGGTCAAAGGGTGGCAAATGGCTTTCTCTTTACCCTCCAGTCACTAATGTCAATGAGTCAAGACTATTACTCTTCACTCCACTGACATTGCCAATACTTGAATATCAGTAAGGCTAATCCTAGGGATGTGCCAGTCCTATGTTTAATAATAGGTTCACAATTTTAAAAAAATTGCCATTTAATCTTCATTATTGACATTTTCCCCATTTCTTTCATCAGTTGAGAAATCAACAAAATAACAAAGCAAGTCCTGATTTGTAGTATTCCCTGATTTCAAATAAAATGCTTTTATTTGAAAAATTTAACAACTGGCTCTAACAAGTACATGAGCGATGGTCCCAGAACACCTACAACAAAATCTAGAATTTAAACAAATATCTATTTACAACTAAGAGGGATTTTACAGGGCATCTTTGTTCAACTTCCTCATTTTCTGAAGGAAGAAACAGTTCCAGAGACTTCAGTGATTTGCCCAATGCCACAAAATGTCAGAGATTGTATCTAAGGTTTTAGGACTCCAAAACAATCGATCATTCCATTGTACCAAGAAGGTTTCTGATTCAAGCCCTGGAATCCATCATCTTTGCTTTAGTGATTTGGGTATGTCCAAGAGTAGGGTTTTGTCCTATATGACTATGAAAGTTAGTCATATCACTGTTTTGTGAGCAGCACATAGTAAATGTTAGTTATAAGCAGTAATTGGGTGAATGGAGGAGAGGTTCATTCTTTATAGAGATTGCTAGGATCTGGGATTATGGGAATGGGTAGGGAACCCACTTATGCTTAAACTTTGGATATACCACGGTTTTCCCAAAGACTTATAGGATAGTAGAACCAGAAGGACCTCAGGTCTTCTCTTCATTTTACAAAGGAGAAAACTGAAATCCAGAGAAGGAAAAGGGGCTTGTTAAGGGCAGAGCTGGGTCTAGAATCTCCTGTTTCTTATTCCATTGTTTTTTCTATGAAAGTAAAAGTAAATTAATACTTTTATCTTTGGGGATGCCTCATGGGATTAGGGAGAGACTGGCAAACACAGAAAACCAGCAAAGTAAGAGGGAGGGAGGGAAGGAAGGCAGGAAGGAGCCACAATCCCAGCCCTTATTCCACTTTTCCTGGACACTGTGCCAGCCTCTGCCCAGGCTTTGCATCCCTCCAGACACCACCTCAGCCTGGCACAACAGACCTTTCCAACCACACTAGGACTCAAGGGACCAGGTGGCTTTCCCTTCTCAACCACTTCAGCTCTGCCCTGCAGTGTCCTGACTCTCCCAGAATAAACAATTTAAGGGTTCTCTTTCCCCCAAACCCTTGCTACATCCCACACTGCCTCCCATCATACCTAGCTCAAGTCCTTCCCGGACAGAGGGGAGCCAAATTTTGGTGTCCTGAGCACTGAATATTAGAATCAAGGGAAAGAGACATGGTCAGAGACCATCATGAAAGTCTGGAATCCTGTTCTAGTTACTTGTTTCAAGAGGAAGAATGAACAAATTCAGTTACCACTAATGAGATTAGAGTTCTAAGCAGCAAGGGGCTGGAGTTTTGTTTTGGTTCTTTTTAACCAGGACAAAAATTTGTTCCCCAGAGCTAGGTATCATAGTGGCTAGAGTATGGGGCTGGAATCTGGAAGTCCTAAGTTCAAATTCAGCCTTAGACAATAGCTATATGATCCTACTCAAGTTACTTAACCTATAATTGCCTCAGTTTCTCATCTATAAAATGAGAATTTTCTCATCTACAAAATGAGAGTTTTATTTTGGTTCTTTTCTTCCCCAGGGTTGTTATGAGGGTCAAATGAAATAATAGTTGTAAAGTGCTTGGTACAGTGCCTGCATATAGTAGGTGCTTAGTAACTGTTTGCTTCCTTTCTTTCTTCTAAGAAGGAAATAATAAAATAATAATTGTGAGTATGGTGCTTAGTAACTGCAAACTTCCTTCCTTTCTTCTAAGAAGGAAATAATAAAATAATAATTGTGAGTATATAGTAGGCACTGTATAAATGTTAGCAATTATAGCCTACTCATCTCTTATCAGAAAGAACATTTTTTTTAATCATGAAAAAATCACAAGATGGGAGAGACAGAGAGAGAAACAATCCTTTTTCTGGATGCAGATTAGCTATAAAATGGGGAAATTTTTATCTGTATCAGTGACCACTAAGACCTGTTACAAAGCTGTTACACAGACAGTAGGCGTGACACTAAATATCACCAGTTAGTGTACCAGTTTCTCATCCTTTTGGCTAAGGAGTCTCCCACTTCAGCTTTGAGTGTCTAGGGATGAGAGCACAGGATGTTAGCTCCCTGAAAACAGGTAGTTATACTTTTCTATTTGCATCCCTTTCATTTAGCCCAGTGCTTTGCATATAGTAAGCACTTAATAAATGCTTCATCTATTCATTCGATATGTACTTCTGCATTGGGTGTGTTTGTGTAAAAGGCTTATTATGATCAAATATAACTGTGACAATATCTATAAAAGCACTCAGCACAGTGCCTGCCACATGGTAGATGTTTAATCAATGTCTATTCAGTTGGCTAATTTGTACAAAAGGGAACATTTCATGGACTGAAATGGTCACTGGCTATACCTATGTGGGTCCACAGAGATGGTCTACACAGAGACATGAGCTAAGTGACCGAACCTTAGTCACATAGAGGAGTCAGTGATACATTTAGAAATTGCATCTGGGTCGGTAGCTTCAGACTGAAGCTTTTCCCATTAAAAAGATGTTTCCCAGTCCTTCCTCAGCCACACTGCTTGAATTTTACCACTGGCAGATAATTCATTGGAGTTAATGAGCATCTTCATTGAAGATACAAATCCACCAGAGAACGTAATCTCATTCACACTTTTTTTTTTGTGTGTGTGATGAATTTGCTTAGATATTTTCACCTTTAATTCCTATCTGATGCCAGGACATGTTAAGAATGGGAGTTCTGAGTGCCAGCCTTGATGTCAGGAAGGCCTGAGTTCAAATTTGACTTCAGACACAACACTTCCTAGCTATGTGACCTTGGGCAAGTCACTTAACCCCAAATGCTTCAAGAAAAAAAAAGGGAGTTTTGTTGTGGAAATGTTGAAGGGTATGGAGAGAAAAAGAAGAATTTTTGAGTAGCAGAGTATTTCTTTTCATTCAAGGCTGAATTGTTCTGCATATCTTTGGTTAGGATCAACCACTCATACTCATTACTTCATCTCTGCATAGTACATAAGGTATAGAGGTAGACAGAGCTGAATAAATCTTTGATAATAATACTAATACTAATTAGCATTTAAATAATGCTTTGAAGTTTGCAAAACACATTACAAATGTTACCTCATTTTATCTTCACAGCAATTATGCCTGTTTTTAAAGGTGTAATTCTGTGTGACCCTGGGCAAGTCACTTAACCCCAATTGCCTCAGGGGAAAAATGTAATTGAGGAAGAAATTATTGACTAACTGGAGGTACATTTCTGAAAAAACCCTAACAAAAATTCCTCCCCGTTCCCAATGAAGTCACCAATCTAAGCAACCAACAGAGAGCAGAAAGAAAACAGAGATTAAGCTAAAAGATTTGCCCAGGGTCACACAGCTAGTAAGTGTCAAGGGCAAGATTTGAACTCAGTCCTTCCTGACTCCAGGTCTAGCACTCTAGCCACTGACCACTTTGCTGAAAACAGATGATTGTGAAACATAAGCAGATCAGTTCTTTTCATACCTACCTATCTGTTGTCTTTCTTCCCATTTCACTTACAAACTTTCTTGGACTTTTCTAGACTTCATGCAAGTGCTCATAGACTTATTTTTCCTTAACTGTTTTTGCTATTTTATGTGGTAGATTTCTAGATTCCCCCTCTGTTGTGTTTTGCAGTTAAGATACTACTCCAAAACTGGGATTACTCTTTGTCATCATTTCTCTGCTTAGCAAGAAGATTGATTAAGTAGGATATGAGGCAATGAACTGAATAGGAGGAGTGTCTTGACTTAGATTGAAGATAAATTATATTTGGAAAATTACACAATATTTTCAATAATACTAAATTTCTCACTATTACAAAAGCTCAGCTCTTTAACACCAACATTTATGTAACTTAAAAAAAATACAAATGACCAGAAATGAGTGGGATTGTCATGTAATAAGAAAGAAAAGCAACAGATGGCTAATTCCAAATAATGCCTTATTATTTTTGATTTGGAGTAGAGATTTAGTCCTTGAGGTTCCTTCTTGCTCTAAATCCTTAGTTTTTATTATTAAGAAGAAAGTTACCCATTTTTGGACATGGAGTATATCCTCCATGACAGATTTATGGGAAAACAAAGACAACATTCACTCAGGATGATTTTGATCTGTGTAGATGCTGATGAGATCATGAATCTTCTGAACATAACTGATTTGGCTTTTCACCTGCTTGACTCATCATCTCTCTATGTGCATGAGTACATAAAGTTATTGTCACCCAAATATAACCAGCAGTATTCTTATATTTTCTTTTCTTTTCTTTTTATTAAAGCTTTTTATTTGCATAGCATATGTATGGGTAGTTCCTCAACATTGGTCCTTACAAAGCTTTCTGTTACAAATTTCCCCCCCTAGTCCCCTCCCCTCCCCTAGATGGCAGGAAGTCCACTATATGTTAATTATATTAAAATACTTGACAAGTTGAATATATGTAGTATTTTTATATTTTCCATTTTGAAGAAGGTCATCAATATCTGCACTTCCCTCTTTAAATGGATCTGCTAAGGTTAATTTCCCAAGGAATAAAATCACACCAATTCTAAGGATATGGGTTCCAGAGTCAATTTTGGTCTTCTTCCACCATCTACCATAATGTCTCTTCATGACATGGAGATGGTTTTGGGTTCTCAAAAGCTGCCTACCAGCTCCAGAAGGCTCTGCCAGATTAGAAAGGCTTCAAGTATAGGTCTGATAATGGACTAACTGATAATGGACTGTATGTCTGCTGTCTGACAGCCAGACTAGATAAACTAGGAGAAGCTTACCACCAGAGGACTGATCCCTCTCTGATGAATATTTTTGACTACAACTCATGGTAGCTAGATGGTGCTGTGGATAGGGCACAGGGTCTAGCATCAGGAAGACAAATTCACGTCTGACCTCAGACACTTAACTAGTTGTGAGACCCTAGGCAAGTCACTTTCTCTAATCTGAAAAATGATAGCACCTGCCTTCCATGTTGTTGTGAGTATACAATGGAATAATAATTGTAAAATGAAAACTGTAAATAAAAATTGCAAAATTGCATAAATAATAATTGCATATTGTCTGGCACATAGTAAGTGCTACATAAATGTTTATTATTACTATCATTATTCTTACGATCTGTGTGAGTGGAGGGAGGATCTACCAGAGAAGAAATAATGGGTACACCAAAGTATAAGGCAAAATTGTTGGTGGGCAGGGGGGAGAGCCCAGACACATTGACTCCGCTCAAAATAGAGATAACCATATAATGTAGGAGAGAAGATGGTCTTGAAATGAAAAGGCCTAGGCTCAAATTCCACTTAATCTACTTATTATTTGGGTGATTCAGGGAAAATCATTTAACTTTTCCAAGTCTGTTTCCCAGTCTGTTGTTGTTGCTGTTCATTCACTTTCAATCATATCTAACTCTTTGTGATCCCCTTTTTTGGACAAAGATACTGGAGGGGTTTGCCATTTCCTTCTCTGATCATTTTACAGATGAGGAAACTGAAGCAAACAGGATTAAGTGACTTTCCCAGGATCACATAGCTAGTAAGTATCTGAGGCCACATTTGAACTCAGCCTTCCTGACTCCAGGTCCAAAGCTCCATCCACTGAGTCACCTATGGGAATAATAATGATTTCCCCACTTTCTCATAGGGGTGTGAAGAAAGTACTTTGCCAAACTTTAAGTGAAACAAAAATATGAATTATTATTTTATTACATGGAATTATCTTTAGAGACATGTAGTTCTTGCCTCCCCAACTAGACTGTAAAACTCTCAGAGGACCAGAATCTAAGTCATGTTGGCTGGTATTATTATATTATTGAACAAAGTGATAGATCAACAAGTATTTAGGGATTGAATGAATGGATGTCTAGGCAGGACTGGGTTTCAGAGAGAAGACAGAATATGGGAATGGGGCAAGTCAAGAAAAAGGGTGGTTTGAAAGCAAAACTCCTGACTAACTCCTTCATTGCTTATGGTTCTCATCAATCACAAAGCCCTTATCTCTCCATCACTCCCCACCACTATCTCCATTAATGGAAGGATTCTAGGAAAGAAGACCATCCCCTGGTGAGCTTCATAGTCTGGCAACAACAGCAGTCTCATCCTAGGCGTTAATTTGCAGCTGTTCTCTCCCACTGGGTGGATAAGCCATGAAGCTAAAAAAAAAGGGGAGGATAGGCAGAGATGCTTGCCAGAATTTCCTTGGAAAGGACATGGTGAGTGGAAGAAGTCTTGGTGAGGGAAATCCCTTATCTGGGGCAGACACCCCAAAATGAATGTATGGGAAAATCTAAGGTCCTGATAACTTCTACCTGCCTCTAAATCTTTTAAAGAATAATGATGATTTAACCATACTCCTATAAACCTAAGGGGAGGTGGCAACTCAGATCAGGAGGAAGATTTGAGGTCTACTTCCTTCAGTGGGAACCCTGGACCTTTTAATAAAGTGCCATTGGCTCAGAAAAAAAAAGAATAATCCTGATGATAATGATAATGATAAGTAGCATTTAAATAGTGCTTTGAAGTTTGAAAAGTATTTTATAAATATTATTCTCATTTTATCCTCACAACAACTCTGGAAGATAGGTGCTATTATGAACCTCATTTTATAGAAACTGAGGCAGCTAGGGGTTTAAGTGACTTTCCTAGAGCCATATAGTTGGTAAGTCTCTGAGGATGGATGTGAAATCTAGTTTTCCTGAGTCTGGGTTTAGTGCTCTAACTACTGTGTCATATCACAACTGCTGTTGCTGCTACTGCCACAGCTACCACATATTCTTCTAATGCTTTATGAATTGCAGGGATTTGAAAAACATACGTTCTCAAGCCTCATAGCAAACCTATAAATTAGATAAGTCATGGAAATATTATCTTTATTTTAGGGATGGAGACTAGACCTGTGATTTTATTGGTATGGAAAACTTCCAGATGAATAAATTCCCTCTACCAATGCAGGTTGCCACCTTCTCTAGAACATTTGTGAGGGTAAGTGATTTTAGGGTCATACAGTCATGGTAAGTCAGGAATAGGTACTGATCCCAGGCCTTCTTGGTTCTTAATCTCTTCCTTTCTCCCCCTCTATTCCCAAGTTCAATTGAAGAGAGACAATTTGCCTAAAATCACACAGCCAGTAAACAATGGAATCAGGAAAGCAACTCTATATTTCTATCTCTAAATCTAGTAATCTTTGTTCTTTCTGTATAATCTTTACTTTAGTAATTATTAAGCATTTTCTGTGTCCTTGTTCCTTCCTTCCTTCCCTCCCTCCTTCCTTCCTTCCTTCCTTCCTTCCTTCCTTCCTTCCTTCCTTCC
>JAJPUD010030294.1:0-13261 GCA_023553655.1 Myrmecobius fasciatus
TCCATACTTTGTGCTTTATAGTGGGTATCTCAAGGTAAAATGGTGACAAAGATCAGAAATAGTACTAGGAATGTCAGGGCCACAGAGTATGCAATAAGTCCAGTGCAGTCTTTGATTCGCATTATGGGTCAAGATCATCTGAATTAAGGTAGATAGGGAATCATTAACCTCGTGCATATAACCTATCCCAGTGTCAGAACCAATATAAAAATTAGCCCTATACCACAGTCACTTGTTTCTTAAACGACTGACCAGGAATATCCCCTTTCTAAGAGACATAAAAACATGTGTGATCCTTTAATAAGCTTTTCTGAGGGACTAGCTACTGTTTTTTGCAGGGATTGGGTAGACAGCTTCAATTACCCTGTTGTTGAATTGTAAGAAATTCAATTCTTTCTTTATAATTGTTCATCTACCATTGGGTCCTTCACTGGCAGCAACGTAAATGATCCATCTCAGATTCAGATTATAGTATGAAAAAGGATTAAAATAGACATGCTTATGCTTCCACCAGGGTCCTCTTCTGGGCTTATTTTGCATTCTTTCCCAAATCCCAATTATGATAATTTCTACCATTTGATGCCTTTTCTTCTATTCACATGCTGTTGAACAGATCTAGAGAAATCTGCCTTATTTCAGATTAATCCCAGTTGATCATCTAAGTCACCATAGTAGCTATTCCAAACTCTTTTATTCTTTCAAGCTTCCCAAAGCATCTCCTACACTCCAATGTGCTTCTTGTTTCACTAAATTTAATTAGAACTGCCCTTTCTCCTCTCCTTATCTCAAAATCACTCAAATATTTTATTCCATAATCTCATTCTTGACCATTCTCCCACAAAAAGGAACAAATTTTTCTTCTTGTCAATACACATTCATTTGCATACATCCTTAATCCCATCACCTCTTGTATTCTCCAGCATATAACCTCTTCTATCACACCCCTTCTTTTTCTAATCTTCAATCTCTACCTAAATACTTTCTCCTTTTTTGCTGGGTGTGAACTCCCATGTCTTTCTTATTCTTATAAAATCCTCATTAGATCCTACAATCTCTTGTATAATTTCTTCTATCTCAGCTAAATTCCTTCATAAAAACATATCCATATGCATATATATACATATACAAATGTATATATACACATATTTACATAGATGCATACATACTCACTGCTTCTACTTTCTGTCCTCTCAATTGCTTCTAAACTTTTTGCAGTCTCATTCTGACTTCATCTCTCAACTGAAAATGTTCTCTCCAAAGTTACAATGACCAATTACCAAAACTAACAGCCTTCCCGCCATACTTTTTTGACCTCTGTATTTTTTGATACTCTCGATCACTCTCTTCTCCTGGATACTTTCCTCCCTTGATTTTCCTGACACTGCTTTCTCCTACCCTACTTTCTCTTCCTATCTTTCTGACTATCCCTTTTCAATCTTCTTTTTTTGGACCTTCATTTATGACATGTCCACAAACCCTTAGTATTTCACTAGGTTCTGTTCTAGTTTCTCTTTTCTTCTCCTTCTATATTAACTTGCTTGGTGATCTCATTAGCTTTAATTGATTCAGTTATCATCCCCACAGATGACTCAGTATATACAAACCTCACTATTCAAAACAGAATTCATCTTCCTCCTCAAATATTCTCCTTCTTTTAATCTTCCTATTACTGTAATACATCACCATTCTTCCAGGTACCCTGATGGCAACCTAAGTATAATTTTTGACTCCTAGTTTATGCTAACTCCACATATCCAATCTGCTGTCATTTTCTTATTTCTACCACCATACTATATTTTATTTATGACCCCTTCTCTCTCCATCCACAGGTATCATCCTGGTACAAGCATTTATTTACTTGCCCTTGGACTATTATATTATCTCTCCCCACCCCAACCCATCCTCTACTCAGATGTCAAAATAATTTTCCTAAAAAACTGTGAATCAAAAATCTCTAGTAAGTTTTATTATCTTTAGAATCAAATAAAAATTCTTCTCTTTGTTATTTAAAGCTCTATACCACTTGGCTCCATTCCTATTTTTCTAGTCTTCTTATCTTTTGCTCTGTTCTGCAAAATCTGTGAACCTGTTATGCTGGTCTATTTACTCACAGATGAAATTCCATCCCAATTCTGTACTTTTTCACTAATTATTTCTCATTATTAGAATACTGTCCCTTCTCACTTCTGCCTCTTAATTCCTTGGCATCTTTCAAGATTTAGCTCAAATCCCATCTTCTGTAGGAAGACTTTCCCAGTACCCATTCCCGTTTTGTCTGAAATTAAGGCTTTTGACCAGCACATTAGTATGGCAAATACTGATTTAGGTTGATACAGCTTCCCTGCCTCAGTGTTTGCCATGCTAGTGTGCTGGTCAAAAGCCTTAGTGGGAAGCAACTTCTCATAGACTAGCTTTTGACCTGAAATTATCAGGAGACTATACTGATGTCTTGAGCCTTAGATACTTTAAAGTCTTTTAGGTCATTGTAAGTCTTTAGGATGGTTTAATTATCTTTTGAAGGAGGAAAAAATGTTTTGGTCTATGTGGCATTGACCTTCATGTGTTACCCTATCTCACATCCCATACTTGTCGTGTATTGGTAGCCTGTCTGAAATCCTACTGAGTTCTCATTTCTTAGTTTCATTCTTTATCTGAATTTCCAAAGATAATGATTTTGTAATTCCTCTATGTTTTTGTTTTTTCCCACTTTTTCCATTTTGCTCTCAGCTTGATGAATTCTTTTCTATCATATCTTAGAAAAACATATGGATATCATTTGTCTTAATAAGGAGAGTAACTAACAACAGACTCTCTAAACAAGTCTAACACCTAGATTAAAGGCAATTCTTAAAATCATCTTTCTTGTCCCATGAAAGGAATTGTTTTAAGTTAATAATTGTATAATAGTGATGGTAAGACCTTGGGCAAATCATTTGTGTCTTTGAGTTTCAATTTCTCATGAGAAAAATGAGGGGGTATTAGATAGTCTCTAATGTCCTTCATAATTTTAAAAGACCCATTTCTAATTTATTATCTCTATTCTTCTGTTCTAATGTTTCCAAAATTTTAATTCTTCCATGAAAAATTTTTCAACCAAGTATAAGAAAACTGATCTTTTTTCTGACCCCACTTTTTCTAAACCTCTTACTACCATAGAACCCTTTTCATTTATCAAATCATCAACACATTAAATCAATGGATACTTGTTGAACATCTAGCATATATACAGACCTATGCAACTAAAGGCAATTACTAATTCTTCAGAGTTTTCAAAGGAAAACAAACTTAATCAAGCCATAGGATGATAGAGAAGAAAAGAAGCTTATAAATCATCTGGTCCATTTTATACATGGAAATACCAGAAAAAAGTGAATTTTTGCTATTCTTATAGCTACTTAGTGGCAGAACCAGGAATCAAGAACCCTGAATTCATTTTTATATAAGAAAGCACTTTATAAATGTATATTAGATTAGATTGGATGGATGTAGTCATAGACATGTGGGTCCAACTTGATAGTCTTTCCAAGGTCCTAAGTGTAACTCTTGTGTGGAGCAGGGTAGTGATATACTTTGAGTACCTATTACTGTAGTGCCTGAGCTCCCGCCAATGTGCTTTTCATTCATACAAATTAATAATGGGTCCAACAAATTTCCCAGGAGAGAATTTCCCCTTTTAGGTCACTGAACTGTCCTAAAACAATAAGCTCTGTACACAGGATTAGAATTAAGCTCTCTTCCAATAAGAACACTAGCTGAAGATCTCTCCCAATTGACCCAGACTTCTTGTAAAGCAATGCTTCTCTCAAATCAGTAGGCAATCATCTCAACTGGAAGTGTCTTCTATTTTGCCATATATACTTTCTGTCCCAACAATTCTTCGGGAACCCTGCATTCAACTTGCTCTTCTGCTCTATTTTTGTCTCTCTTCTTTTACTAGCTTCTTTAGTATATAATAACTCAAATCAATGCTTTAAAAAGTGACTAATCTCAGGCTTGTGATGTGAAATTCAAAATTTTCACTTTTTGGTTGGATATTATCCCAACCAATAGTCCTTGTGTAATATGTCCATGCTTTCTAAAGATTTTTTTAATCTTCAATTTTTCATTTATAAGACAGGATTGTGTTAGTGGATGTTTAATAATTATCTCTCTAAAATGTGTGCACTTTTCAGCTTAATTTGGATTGTTAAAAACTTTCTTGTCATTCTCTTAAATCTAGAAAATCAGCACTGTAATAATTCAAGCTCTGATTTTTAGGACTGGCCTATTTCCAAGTTGTAATGCTTATCATGGAAATTTAACCATTAGCTCTCATGGAATAAGATGAACTAGCTCTAGCATAATACTAGTTATAACCTCCAAAACCCTAGAGGGATTTTGCATGCAAATGATCTGATGAACTACAATGCCCTGCAGTCATCTTTGCATCAGTAATTGTTCTATGTTCCCATAGACCCTCAGAGTACATTCATTGGAAGTGCAGTTCTTTGTTCTTTTTATGATCTTTGTTGTTTCTCAGCAGTTTATCTGAGAGGCTCTTTCTTTGCAAGTTGATTTTTTAAATCAATTTTCCTTAGACAAATATTTCCTTTTTGTTTCAGCAACAAAACTGTTCACATATAAAATAAGTACTTCCTCACACTTAAATCACTCAAGACAGTTAAGCAAAACCAGGGAGGACAGCAATTATGACTGAGAAATCATGTATCCAGTATTAGGCATCAATGGTTCAAATGAAATAATATTTATTAAAGTCATAGAGCAGAGTGCTGGTACCTTTTAGGTGCCATATAAATACATATTGCCTCCCTCCCTTCATTCTCTCAACCTTAGTGATACTGAATCAAGATAGTGTTAGTTGTCATTGACTGGTTTTCCCAGTCAGGTCCAACTGTCCATAACCCCATTTGAGGTTTTCTTGGCAAATATATTGGAATGGCTTGTCATTTCCTTCTCCAGATCATTTCATAGATGAGGAACAAAGGAAACAAAATTAAGTGGCTTGCCCATGGTCACATAGCTATAAAGTTCTAAGGCTGTATTTGAAGTCAGAGAGATGAGTCTCTCTGATTCCAAGGCCAGGGCTCTATCCACTGGGACACCCAGATGCAAATAAGATGCTTTTATTTGTATCCAATTTTGCTTCAAATAGGTGTGTATGTGTGTGAGAGAAAGACAGAGACAGACAGAAACAGAGAAAAAAGAGACAGAGAGAGAACTTGACTTCTATATTTAAAGATGAAATCTATTCTTAATGTGGTAATTTTGAACCTCTGTATTGATTTGAAGAGTCAACATAAAGATATGAAATGAATTTTAGATTCAGCTCTTTGAAAAGGAGGTATGTAGAATAAAGGAGGTAGAGTAGATAATTTCTCTTTACTGTATAAACAGTCTAAGGAAGACACTAATGAAGTAACAAAGGAGAATATTGAGCTTGGCTTTGCTGTTTTGTCCAGGACAATGTTCCTTTTTTGGGGAGAAGAATGAATTGAGAGGAGATCATAGATTATTCACAAAGATAGATCTAATTCTTACTTTTTCTGCATTCTCTTCTTGGTCTTTTCCCAGTATGTCAAGATAATGATTTTATTTTATTTCCTTCCTACTTTTCATTCTTTCCACCATGATAGCTTTTGATGTGCTATTCCTTTAATCATATAATTGTGTTCTAATAGTTATTGGAAAGATTATGTTCCTATAATTGGATTATTTCTTAAAAGTTCTTGTCTGAATTTTTGTCACATCCTAGGTTGCATCTCTAATTTATGCATAGGTCTGTTTCAAAATTGTATTGTCCATTAGGGCAGTGCCTTAAAGAGGAGTCATTTGGAAATGCATTTCTAAAGCTGCCAATCAAAGACAGGATAGCATAAGAACACAGTAAAGATCTTCACTTGTTTACAAGTCTCCTTGAGCTGATCCGATAAGACTTTGCAGGTACAGGGCAAAGGTCAATGGGAAAAATATGCTTTTTTTTTTACAAACTTAAACTTTTCTTTGCCTTATCACTCTGTCAAGATTCTCCTTTCAGCCAGTAATTTCTATTCCATCATTTCCCTAGATAACAAAAATGTCTTCATATTCCTTACCATAAAATATTTAATTTATATTTTGTTCACACACATACTCACATATGTATATATACACACACAAATAACGATATGACCACAATATACTTCTATACAATATATAATCTGTATATATTGCATATGATGGACGTGAATGAATTGGTAAAAGATATCTGTGTAATTTGTTTGGGCTATGATTTCACTGATATAGGCTACTCCTGGTATGGAAATATTTACCACTGGCAGAGTTCAGCAACTTTCTGTAAACTTACAGTGTTAGGGAATTTTCTAAAGCTCTGAGTGGTTAAGTGACTTACTCACCATTCCTCTCTAATACACATAAAAAAAGCAGGACTTAAACTTCTTTTCCTGGCCTTTTATCATTCTGTCATGCTGTTTCATCTATAATTTAAAAATCAAAGTGAAAGAACAAATGCAGGCCAAAATATCACTCCCTCGTTTCAGTGGAAGTGTGCTGAATAGTGTCCATGTTTTTGAATTCAGCAAAGCAAAGAAAATTGATAGATGACTCTACACATTCAATAAGACTTCTATTGGAATTTGTATTTTGGATGTCAAATAGCACAACTGAAATTTGGGGCGGGGGGAGATACTATTCCATGATGTAGTTGCACCAAAGAACCCACTAAATGAAAGCAATAACACTTGTGGCTTAATTATTCGATTTGTTCAAGAACATCATTTCTAATTCAAGTATACATTTGAATGGCAATTAACCTTCAGTATTAAAGTGGAGGAAGCCAAACATCTCAGTTTAAGCACTTCCCTCCTTAGAATTCCATTAATATTATTAAATTCCAATTTCTATTCATTAATTAGAGCAAATTGCTCATTATAATAAGTATTTTGGAGACCTTTTGGAAAGTTGGACAATACCACAGTAAAAATGACTATCTATATGAAGATTCTTTACAGAGATGAAACAAAGAAGGTGAGAGAGCAGAGAGAGATTTTCTTTCACTGAACTCAGTGAAATACATGCTATTTCAGCATGAGTTGTAGACACCATTACACTAGGTTCTGAGTTGTTTTTTGATTGTTCCATATGCCCCATGTAAGCTTTCCAAATAGCAACAGAATCTAGTGGGAAAACTGTATTTCTACTGTTTTCTTTCTAATTTCCTCTGTTCTAAATTTTTTTCGTTTCTCAAACCAATGATACAATTGACTTTTCCAACCCCAGGCAAAATAAAGAAATATACCCAGTTCAGCTCTAAGAATCCTCAGTCTT
This sequence comes from Myrmecobius fasciatus, assembly GCA_023553655.1. Taxonomy (NCBI): domain Eukaryota; kingdom Metazoa; phylum Chordata; class Mammalia; order Dasyuromorphia; family Myrmecobiidae; genus Myrmecobius; species Myrmecobius fasciatus. Next base: position 7,324 of record JAJPUD010030294.1, read on the forward strand.
TCTACCCTTTTCTGCCACGTTTTATTCCTTTTCCTACCCTGCATCCAAAGAGATTTAATATCTTATGTCACCCAGTTCACTCATGTGAACTGAATCTCTACTTCCTAATTCTATTACCTGATACTTTCCTCTCCCATCATCAAAACATGCTCAACAATTATGCAATTCTTGCAGAATCCTGATTCTGCTTTAAAACAAAGAATCAATAAATGATGCTGATCTTTTAGTTAGGTGAGTTGGCATATTCCAATGCATTAACAACTGATAGTTATGTAGAATTTTTAAGCTTGCAAATTGTCTCTATAATTTAATTTGCATCTCACAGTAACACTAAAGTATATACTACAAATGTTATTTATTACTTCCTTTGTAATAAAGAAATGAAGAAACTGAATTTCAAAGAAGTTAAATGATTTGCTGCCCATGCTCACAAAATTAGTTGATTTTATAAGTGAGTTGAAGCCAAATATTCCTGACTCTAAAGTCAGCAATTCATCAACTCTGAGAAAATTGAGATCATTTGATACAAGTTCAGTCTTTTTCTCCTGTCTTTATGTCAAAATACTTTGACATTATTCCCTACTCTCACTTTCTTTACTCCAATTTCTAATAATGAGATGACCTTCTTTCCAAAAGACATTTTTTTCTATACATGGCCTTGATCCCATCTACTTACATCTCATTCAGAATTTCGTGACCTTAATCATTCCCCTTTCGCTGATCTTCAATCTTGGTTTCTTCTTTACTATTTTTAAGTGTGACCAAGTTTTTCCCATTCTTAAGTATAATAACAATAATTACAACCTAAACTTTACTAGATCCTACCATTTTAAGGTATTTTCCACTCTTTCCCTTCCTACTCTCAGACAAACTTCTTTTTAAATAATAATTTATTTTTCCAAATACATGAAAACATAGTTTTCAATACTTACTTTTGCAAAATCGTGTGTTCCAAATTTTCCTCCCTTTCTCTTCCCACTCCCCAAGACAACAAGCAATCTGATAAAGGTTAAACATGTGCCGTTCTTCTAAATATATTTCCATATTCCTAATCCTAGATGAGAAAAATCAGATCAAAAGAAAAAATGAGAAAAGAAAAAAATTAGCCAACAAATAACAGCAAAAATGTGAAAACACTATGCTTCAATTCTCATTCAGTCTCCACAGCTCACTTTCTGAATATGTATGGCAATCTCCATCATAAGTCTATTGGAATTGCTTTGAATCACTTTATTGTTGTAAAGAGCCAAGTGCATCACAGTTGATCAATACACTGCTGTTATTGCATACAATGCTCCCCTGGCTACAATCATCTCACCCAGCATCTATTCATGTAGGTCTTTCCAGGCTTTTTTGTGATCAACTCATTATTTCTTATAGAACAATAATATTCTGTTATCTTCATATGCTATAATTTATTCAGTCATTCCCCAGCTGATGGGCATCCATTCAGTTTCCATTTTCTTGCCACTACAAAAAGGGCTGCCACAAACATATTTTCACATGTGACTCCCTTTCCCTCCATTAAGATCTCTTTGGGATACACACCTAATTATGATACTAATGAATCAAAGGATATGCATAGTTTTAGTCCTTTGGGCATAGTACCAAATTGCTCTTGAGAATGGTTGGATCATTTCACAACTCCACCAACAATGCAATAGTCAGACAAACTTCTGGGGGGAAAATCTGTCTACTTTTGTTACTTCAATTTCCTCTCTTTTCATTTACTCCAAGCTTGTAATCTTATCTCTCAACTAAAATTGATCTCCAACGTTATTAATGATCACTTAATCACCAAATATGATAGAATTTTCTCAATCATCCTCCTTTTTTCCATACTTTTTCCTCTCTGGGTTTTCATGACACTACTTTCTTCTGTAGAATTCCTTCCTGTCTGATTACTTCTTAGTCTCCTTTACTCTCCTATCATACATTTCAAACATTCCCTGCAAATGCTCCCCACAGTTCTGTCATATGTTCTCTTTTCTTTTCCTCTATACTCTCTTGTGATTACTTTATTAACTTCCATAGGTTTAACTGACATCTTTGTGCAAATGACTCACAGATTCATATATTCAGCCCCAGGATTTCCAAAGATTCAGTCTCACTTCACCAATTCCATACTGAACATTTTAAACTGGATTTAACAAAGACATTTCAAACCCAACATGTCCACAACAGAATGTATATGTATTAGTCAAAGCCTACCTCTTTTCCAAATTTCGTCATTGATATTAAAAATATGACTACACTTCTAGACTCCTAGATTCATGATCTTGCAGTTATCCTTGACTTCTCATTCTTTCTCATCTTGTATATCCAATCAACCATTTCTACCTTCATCTTTCATATCCAATCTCTTCTCTCTACTCAGTCACCACCTTAGTTTGTTCCCTAATCACCTTTCAATTAGGTTATTGTAACAGCATCCTGATTTGCTTTCCTGCCTCATTTCCACTTACTCTAGCCCACCCTCCATATGATCATCAGAGTTATTATTCCTCGGTGAAAAATCTGGCCATGTCCCCACCCTTATAGTCATTAAATTAATGTTTACCAATTATTTTGAGGACAGAACTCAGCTTTTGAAATACTCCTGATCTCAATCTAATCAACTTCATTGTTCATTATTTCATTTGTAGATTCTACTATCCTGCCAAATTATGTTGTTCCATATACATATAGCACTGTGCCTCTCACTCATGTTTTTCCATTAACTGCCCCCATGCACAGAATGCATTCCTTCTGCAAATTTGCCTAATATCACTCATCTCTTCCTTCAATAAACAACACAAGAAGCCCAGACAAGATGGTGTATTAGAAGAAAATAGTACTCTTGATTTTCCCCCTGAAAAACTTCTTTAAAAAACCCAAAAAAACAAAAGCAAGACTGAGACTAAAGAGGAAACTTGATTAAATTAAATTAAGTGATTAATTTTTCCAACACATGGTGAAATAGAGAGAAACAGAAAAAGATCTGTGGATTCTTGGTAAAGGGTCTAGAGAGGAACCCCTACACTGAGTCTTCCAGCATGGGAAATGAATGAGGGTGATTGAGGATTCAATGCACAGAACGGTCTTTTGTGACTTGGTGTAGGTAGCAGTGATAGGTATCTAGTGGAAGTCCTCCTACTCACTCTCCAGTAGAATATCCCAGATGCAGTGTGGTCTGAGGAAGGGGCTTGCACTTGGAAAAGACTGTCCTGGACAAGCAGAGATTGTCGATCTTAAACTGTGTTCTGATAAAAGAGCAAATACAGAAATCAGCAGCATCTCTGTGACTGACCCCAGGAGTGAAGCAGGATATTAGATGTACTTCCCAGGCCAGTCTGAAGCATGTAGCTAAATAATCAGAACAGAAACTCAGATCAAAGGAGATCTGACCATTCTGTTACTATGACATTTCAGAATTTTTTGGTCCAGGGCATTATGCTACAGCATAACCAGGAGTAAGTTCAGAGTTGTGTTGCTCAGACCTAAATTTAGGACAATATGATGTGAGTATTCAGATTTTATAACTTGGATATGGCCATTTCAGGCACACTGAAACTTGCAATTCTAGTTCAAGTGCTATGATGAGCAATCATAGTGAAATAAATAAGGATAAACTATTTACATTATCATAAGGGTCTTCTTAGAATCCTATCACTATCAGAATCCACAAAAGTAGTCTGATAATTGAGTGGGTTTTTTATTTTGTTCACTTAATAAAGAGAGAAATGCAAAAAAGGAATGGAGAAAATTGCCTCAAATATCTTGAATGTGCAATAAGATGAAGGGTCAGATGGAATTTATAAAATTAGAACCTCACTTTTATCTGAACAGGGTAAAGTGGATAAGAATACATTTATGCAGCATTGGGTATAAAAATACATTTCACTCAAAGAAGATTCAGAATAAAAAGGAGAGAAAGGTAAGTAGATTAAAAACAAATTCTAACTTCTGAAAGTGAGAGAACTTAAAAGAAAAGACAGAAAGGATAAGTGCCTGTGACTGGGTTCTGGGTGATTAAAAAAAGAGGCAGATAATCAGATACAGATTGCATAAAAACCAAAACAATGATACTGAGCTCTCTTTTTCTCTTATGATCCTCATCTTTATGGAGAGGGAATAGAAACCTTAATCAACGTACTAATGACCAACCACAATATCAGAGTATCCTGCTATACTATCTACCTCCTAATGAAGACATAATAGACTCAGGATCCATATTGAGAATTATGTTTGGGATGTCACAACCAATGGCAAAATTTATTCTGCTTACTATTTGATACCTGTTTTTTTTCAATGTGTGAATGCAAGGTGGGGGGGGGGAGAGAAGGTAGATGTTCATTTAAAATTAAATGGTTAAACTCAAGGTTTTTCTTTTTTTTTCAATTTGAAGACTTTTCTTATCTCTATTCCAACTACTAATGTCTACTTTCATAATTACCTTGTATTTATTAACTTTATGGCAAACATTTTATGTGTACTTTTTTTCTCCATGACAATGTGCATTTCTCAGGTGCAAGGATTATTTCCTTCCTCCTCCTACTTATATCCCTGACTTAGGACACTATCTGGTACATAGGTGCTTAAGAAATACAAGTAATGATAGGTTGTTTGACACACTTTCTCCTTGAGCCTCAAGAAAATGGAGTAAAACTGGAATTTCAGGTATCCCAGTAACTACAGGGAAGTAATTTGGGACTATATAGTTCTTTCAATGTTCTTCAAACCACACTACCCCAGCAGACCCTAAAACTACTTACCACAATCATGTAGGCAGGGTATATTGGCATGCCAAACACCCTTGCTTATATGATTATTCTATTTATATGGAAAATATGTTTTCCATGTAAATATGTTTCACATATTTTTTTCACATATTTACAAAAGTGAAACATCATATAATACAAAAAACTATTGAGTTCTGAGTCAACAAACCTAAGGTTATGATCTGGTTATACCATTTAATATCTAAATTTGGTAAATCACGCAAATCTCTCTGAACTCATTTTTCTCCACTTGTGAATTAGAGATAGGACTTGTGATATCTATCTCAAAGTGTTAATGTAAGAATCCAATAAATAACTATCCATGAAAAAATTCATGTGAACTGAAACATTATGCTAGCAAGGTACTTTTTCAATCATCAAACAGATCCAATGGTATTGGAAATCAGCACCTGAGACAAGTCATCCACAAGAGTATTAGTTACATATTTCCCAATTTTAAATCCTATTCTGATTTGCTCAGGCATACTCCTCTCTAGTTTCTTCTATGAATTGGGTATGTGCTGCCTAGCAAAGGTGGTCTACAATAATTATTTTCTTGCTAATCTTGGGAGCCTCAATAGAGTAATGATTTCATTAAGGAGCTGGATGCTGAAATCCATTTGTTTTGTCAGGTATAGAAATAAAATTAATGGGATGACATTAAGAAAAGTAAGATGTGGACTGAATATCAAGAACAAACTCTAGCCTGCTAAGAATGCTTAGGTCAAAGAGTGGTTTCTCCAAGGATTTGATGAAGTCTCTGACTCAAAAATGTAAAATAAATGCATTCAATAAAATATTTTTTCTATACTGGCAATGTCCTGGTCATATAGTCATGACCCTTTTGTATTTAGGATATGGCTATATGGAAAAGTGAAAAAATGATGTAATGGGAAATCGCTTTGATTAATATTTTTACCACTTCAATAGATTTGTGGTGTAATTAATATGGATATGTAATGGCAGAAGTTAAAAAATCCAGTTTTAGGAGTGTATTTAAGTTGTTGTTCAGTCATTTTAATTGTATTCAACTCTTTGTGACTCCATTGGAGGTTTGCTTGGTAAAGAAATGGGAATAGGTTAATATTTCCTTCTTCATATAATTTTACAGATGAAAAAACAGACAAACAGGTTAAGTAACTCTCCCAAGGTCACACAGCTAGAAAGTATCTGAGGCT
>JAJPUD010030295.1:0-11308 GCA_023553655.1 Myrmecobius fasciatus
GGGTACTATGAAAAGAATGACTATCTAATAATAACATTTTAATAATAGGAAAAAGTAATACTGGGAATAATCAAATATGTTCTATAGAATTTGGGGAAACATTTCAAAAAATCCTAGGAACATGGTCATTTTCCCATTGTTAAGAGATTCTAAGCAGGAAAATACCTTGGAAGGAAAAGAAGATATTAAATAATGAAATTTAATCATATAATTATAAAACAATTATGACTATACAGGTATATGAGAATTTTATATTTTGCAATAACATATAAATAATGGAAGGAGAGTTATAGTTAAGGATCAATTTAAAAAATAAAAGAACAGCATGAACTTGTGGGAAGAATGTCAGCAAGGATAAATCCCAGAATGAATTGAGACTTGATAAATAAAGCTGAAACTGTAAATGATCTTTTAAACTATATTCGAAGTAAGAAATGGTTGTCTGCTACTCAGAGAAGATGCACATTGACAAATGAAAGAAAGAGGGCAGCTGTTAATGGGAGAGATGTAGACAACTCATTCTTCTTAATCTCTGTGTAGCATTCAATACTACTGAACACCCATGTATATTATCCCAAATGACCTCAGCTACTATCTACCCCCAAATTCAGTTTAATTATTCTGAGAAAATAGATAGATGAATTAATGAAAACCACCAAAGTCAATTCAAATAAATCCATCAAAGAGAATGATTAAAGTCACCATCTTTCCAAATCATTAAGGGAGAATTATTTGTAAAAGAAGCCATGACCTAAGCTTTTGTATACATATAGGGATTATAGATTTAGAGCTAAAGAGGGACCACTAAGATCACCTAATCCAAATGTCTGACCTTGTAAATGAAGATGCTGAGATTGAAGGAAGTGAAATTTCTTGTCCAGGATCCTTCTGATAATAACAGGACCTAAAGAGTACACTCTTCCCAATATAATGCACCAGTTTTAGTCAATCCAACCAAGAGTGAAGACAGGTAAGTTTCAGCAACCTTAAGAATATTGTCAAGCTCTACTTTAAACTTCTGCATCCATAAAGCATGATAAACATTTTCCTATAAATTGTGCATTAAACAAGATGTTGTACTGGTATCATACTAAATGATGGAGATAAAAAGACCAGGATAAAATAATCTGTGCCATCACAGAATTTTTATAATACTTCCTCAACTTTTCCTTCTCAAACTAGACCTATTATGTATGTGTTAGTTAACTTTGATTATTTATATGCATACTTTATCTTCTCTAATAGACTGTAAGTTTTTGAAGAACAGGGATTGTTCTATTTTCAATTTTTACAAAAAATCCATAGACTTATTATATAATAGATATTTATTTTAATAAATTTAGAACTTCAGGAACAGAAACAAAGCCATACATATTTAAGCTAATGAGAGAATTTATTAAATAGTAAATAAAGCATAAGCCCATACTTATAAACATGTGTGGTCTCTAATTTACTGCCATTCTAAGTTCCTGCTTTAGTACTATTCAAGGAAATGAAAACACAGGAATGTTTAATTGACACTGAGACAACTGGTTCAGCTCAGGCCACTCACTGACTTTCTGGAAAGCCCTCATATATTAGAGGTCTATAAGATTTTATTGAAGCAAACAAATGGAGCCTGAGACTTCAATCTAGAGAGAAAAATTCCTAGCCATCTTTGAGTCATTAATGTCTCAGGAAAAGATAAATACAATGACTGGTAGAATTCATTCAGAGTCATAACCAGCTTACACTCATGGGTATTTAGTCAATCATTCTAGCTGTAACTATTTGCATATCTTCACCACCCTTTCCCCTTAATCTTTATGAAGGGATCTGACTTTATAGCCTGAATCATCATTTGATGAATGTTTGCTTAATTGAATTTAGGATAATTAAACACACCAAATTAATTACTTGGATTAAAATCATTCTATGAAGACAATGAACTCTTAGTTTTTCCTTTGAAAGACACTCCAGATTCTTTGTTTGGAAGATGCTTGATAGGTCTCAATCAATAATTTATTTCTCTGCAAGAACTTAAGGCTAACTGTCTATAAAGGCTTATTAGGAGATAAATGAAAATTTCAGGATACATTTATGTAAAAAAAAAAAAACACAAGAAATGATTCTTTTTTCCAGTAGTTTTAAGGATAAAGCTTTTTGTTCGGTTTAAAGCTAAAAGTACAAGCAGCAGCTAGGTGGCGTCGTGGATAGAGCACTATCCCTGAAGTCAGGAGGACCTGAATTAAAATTTGATCTCAGACACTTGACATGCCCTAGCTGTGTGTCTCTGGGCAAGTCACTTAACCTCAATTGCCTTAAAAAAAAAGAAAAAAAAAAAAAAAAGCTGAAAGTACAATAATGATTTTAAACTTAAAGCAAGGAAATTATCTCAGCTATGAGGGTACAAATGCAAAGCTGTCCATGTTTGCTTTCAAAAAAGAAATGACAAAATTGAATGTGGGCTTCCAGAGAGCAGAGTTTATTGGGTGGTTGTTCACAGGTTTGGTTGGGGGGGGTTGTTTGTTTTTGTTGTATTGGTTGTTTTATCAATAAATGAATTTTTAATTTAATCTGATGAGGCATTTGATAACTAACATATAATAAGTGATTTTTTTTCTTCTGTAAATAAAATTTTCAGTTCTTAGAACTTGAAATCCAGCTATTTTCTGTGATGTGTCTATAGAATTTTATTTTTGCTTTTGTTTTTTAACAAATATATAAAGTTCTAATATAGTTTCTGACCCAATGTGGATGCTGTGGTTCAACATTCTCCAAAGATGGACACTGGACATATTTGACAAGAATATATTGACAAAGAATTGCAGAAACAGTGGAATGACTGGCAATACTCTACTAGAGTCACAAATAACCCAGAATATGAAGGGTTGCCATGATATATAGCGAAAGTACAATTAGAGGCATATTAAAGACTCTCTCTATGAGCTGTTAGTGATCAAACTTTCTAAGCATACCACAATCAGTAGTATATGTATACCTTCATGTATATGTGTATATATGCATACATTTATGCATACATATATATAGGTTTATGTATATATTCATATGACATATATACATGTGCACATGTATCTCATGCTTATATGTCACATGTGCATATACACATGCTTATACTTCTCCATCACTTTAATCTGATGCCTTGACCAGACTTTCTCAAGAGACACTCCTCATTGAAGAGCTTACCCTCATCAAGACTCAAATCTCTAAGTACCACCGATGAGTCAAACATGGGAAATACAGACACCTGGTATCCCTAGAGAGTCCTATGGATGTTAAAAACTGTGCCTGTGAAAACATAGAGATACAGATGCAGATGCAGAGCAATACCATTTTGACTTCCTCTCCAAAAATGATCAGGGTTTGCAGATTGTGGCAGTATTTGCTTTTTAATAATATTCCTGCTGTAGTGGAGGCAATGTCTTAATCTCTGTCCTGTTTGGTTAGACTGTTTTTTTTTTCTTAAAAGGCAATAAAATTGTCTTTGAGATTTAATTACTTCAAGGGAGTAAGATTCAGGCTGCCAAGGCAGCTGTCTGGTCTCTGAGTAAAAGAAACAGACAAGATAGAAGGAAACTTATTCATCAGACTTTTGACCACATAAGAACAGCACAAACATTTTTAAAAAGTATCATTCAACTTAATGATTCATCCTCAGCCCAGGTCCTTCACCCTCGTCTGATTGTCCTTTTCTTGTTCCTCCTTTCATTAACTGTTATCTAGACCACAAGTACCTTTTTTTATTTCAAATTGAACCTCAACTTATCAAACTAGCCTAGACCAACTTTGACATAACATAGACATTATATATATATATATGAATATATATATAGGGATAGGTATAGGTATATCTATATATACCTATACATATATATATGTATGTATGTATGTATATGAGGTAAGTAGGGTACCTCACTCTTCATGGCTGATTAGAATGCTTTATATTGGTCTTTTTTGTTTCTGCTGTGTCTGAAATAATGGAAAGTGGACTTCATTTGGGGTCACAAGTATAGGCTTGAATCCCAGCTCAATCATTTACTATCTAGCTATATAAACTCAGGAAAATAATTTCAACGCTATGACCTTGTAGAATTTAGAATACCAGAATTACCTATTATGGTCACCATGAGGATGAAATGGTAATTTGTATTGAAATTAGGTATGAGACAGATGGAAGAGAACTGACTCCGTTTCTGGTGTGTTTTATTTTGCATGAATGTTTCCCCCAGTTCCTCATAGATAAAATGAGCTGGAGAGGAAAGTGACAAACCACTCTATCTTTATTAAGAAAACACTAAAGAAAGTCACAAAGAGTCTGATATAATTGAAATAACTAAAAAAAAAAAACCAAACAAACAAAAAACAGGGAAGTGAAAAGAGAATTGGTTCTCTAGTCAGACTCAAATTCTTGTTTTATTCTTTTCATTTCCTACCTTATTTTTCCACAGTGACATGTAAAAACAATTTTTATCATTCATTTTAAAAACTTTGAGTTCCAAATACTTTCCCTTCCTTCTGCCCCACCTCATTGAGAAAGCAAGCAATTCAATATAGATTATACATGTGTAGTCATACAAAACATTTCCATACTAATTATGCTGTGAAAGAAAACATAGATTAAACAAACCTCAGAAAAAATACAACAACAATAAAAAGAAGCATGTGCTTCAATACCTATCCAGACACCATCACTTATTCCCCCCCCTTGTTATGAATCACATTTTTTATTATAAATCTTGTAGATGTGTTGAATCATTGAATTACTGAGAATATCTAAGTCATTAATAGATCATATTCTTACAATATCACTGTTACTTTATACCCAGTACTTTTCACTTTGTATCAGCTCATCAAAGTCTTCCTGAGTTTATCAACTGGGGAATGATTGGTATTGTTGTTATAAATTTGACACAGTTTACATTTTAGAAATGAGATATTTATTAGAAACACTGACTATATTTTTCCCAATTTTGTATTTCTCTTTTAATTTTGCTTCTGTTGGTTTTGTTTGTGCAAAGCCTTTTCAATTTAATGCAATCAAAGTTGCATCTTCTCCTAAGATCCAATAGGTAAATTATCCCTTACTATCCTTATTAGTTTATTGTATTATCCTTTATGCCCAAATCATGTACACATTTTGACCTTATTTTGTTATGGAGTGTGAGAAGTAGATCTATACTGAGTTTCTAACATATTTTCTAGTGTTTCTAGCAATTTTTATCAAATAGTGAGTTCTTATTCCAGAAGCTGGAGATTGGGGGTTTATCAAATACTAGATTAGTATATGTCTTGATTTTTGTGTCATATATATCTAACTGTTCCACTGATCCACCATTCCATTTCTTAACCAGATCCAAATGATTTTGATGACAGCTGCTTGATATTAACAGTTCTAGGTTTGGTATTGCTAAGTAACTATCCTTTATATTTTTTCATTAATTTCCTGATATTCTTGATCTTTTGTTCCTCCAAATAAATTTTATTACTTTTTTTCTAGTTTTATAAAATATTTTTGGCAGTTTAATGAGTATGGCACTGAACAAGTAGATCAATTTTGGTAGAATTGTCATTTTAATTATATTAGGTTGGCCTACACATGAGCAATTCATATTTTCCAGTTGTTTAGATCTGACTTTATTGGGTGCAGTTTGATTTTTTGAAAAATTATTCCTTCACATTCACCTCTGTCTATGTATACCCCTTCAAAAGGTTACAATAATGAAAAAAGCTCTTATGAGTTAAAAGTAGCATCTTCCCATATAGGGGTGTATAGAGATAAAACTTATTAAATTCCCTATAATAATACTTTCCTGTTTACCTTTTTATGCCTCTCTTGAATCTTAAGAGAGAATCAAATTTTCTATTCAGTTATAGTCTTTTCATAAAGATGCTTGAAAGTCCTCTATTTCATTGAACATTTACCTTTTCCCCTCAAGAATTATATTAAGTTTTTCTGCATAGGTGAGTCTTGGTTGTAAGCCTACTGCCTTTGCTCTCTGGAATATCATATTCATTCTAAGAACTCAGATCCTTTAATGAAAAAGCTACAAAATCTTGTGTTATCTTTCCTGTGCCTCTCCTATACTTTCATTGTTTTGGGGTTTTTTGTTTTTCCTGCATGCTTGCAATATTTTCTCCTTGACCTCAGAGTTCTGGGATTTAGGTATAATATTTCTTAGAGCTTTCATTTTGGGATTTCTTTCAAATGATGACAGTGGATTATTGTAATTTCCATTTTACTTTCTGGTTCTATAATATCAGGGCAATTTTCCTTGATAATTCCTTGAAAGATTATATATAGGCTCTTTTTATGATGATGGCTTTCAGGTAGTTCACTAATTTTTAAATTAATGTATTTTCAGATAAATTGTTTTTCCAATGAAAGATTTCACATTGTCTTTTTTTCACTTTTTTGGTTTTGTTTTTTTTGTTTCTTGATATCCCATAAAGCTATTAGCTTCCATTTGCACAATTTTAATTTTAAGGAATCATACATAAACACACACACACACACACACACACACACACACACATATATATATATATATATATATCTTTTATGAAGTTGTTGATTTGTCCTTCATGACTTTCTTGCATCACTCTCATTTCTTTTTGCAGTTTTTCCCCCCTTCTCTCTCCTTTTTTGAGTTCTTCCAATGTCTGAGACCAATTTTTTTTGGAGGCTTTGTATGTAGGAGTTTTGACTTTGCTATATTCTTCAATTATGTGTTTTGGTATTTTTTTTCACCATATTAACTTTCTTTGTTCAGATTTTTTTCTGTTGTTTGCTCATTTTCCCAACTTATTACTTGACTGTAACTCTGTTAAAGAAAGGCTTTGCTTCCAGCATGGAAGGTGCACTGTCCCAAGCTTCTAGGATTTTGTACAACTATTTTCAGAGATACTGCTAGGGCCTTGTAAGTTTTCTATTCTTCCAAGCTGATATAATCTAAGGAGGGGTGTGTACTCCCCTGCTGGCTTGTGTACTGTTTGGTGAGCACTCTTTTCTACCCTGAAAATGTGAGGAGGGTCCTGTCTCCACTGTGGCTACTGTTTCTGTTGTACTTCTACTCTTCCTTGCCCTGGGACTATCATCAAGGACTCTGACCTGGATTTAAGTATGGGCAAAGCAACAGTTATACCTGAGTTCTGGCAAAGAGACCCAGGCAATCTCCTCCATCTAACCAAAAGTTCAAACTCATCTGCTGAGGCTTCCTGAAGTAGCTGCAGTTGCTGCTGAGTGGCTCCCGAGGATGGTTCATGTTTGCTAAGGCCAGTGCTTTCCTGATATGTCCTGTGCTAGATTGTGCTCCATTCTCATCTTGATGCAATAGAGCTTTCCAGCCAACCTTCTTAGTTGTTTTGGGATAAAAAAATTGTTTCATTCATTCCATCTTTTGAGGGCTCTGCTGCTCTACATTTGTTCAAAGTCATTAATTTAAGATACTTTAAGAAGGGCTGGGGGAGAGCTCAAGTGAGAGCTTACCTTCATACTGCCATTTTGGCTCTACTTCCCGCTGGGCTCAAATTCTGGCTCTGCTGTGTATTACTTTGTATAAATTTAGGAAATTATTTAACTTAACTTCAGTTTCCTTATCTGTAAAAGGAGAGGGTTGGACTATGTAGCCTTTGATTTCTCTTTCAGTTTTGTATCTAAATTCCTCTTTGAAAGAATTGCATAATTATAAAATCCTTCTCAAATGTCAGCAATCAATTCCTTATTACTATTAGTAACAATAGTACTATCATCACCAGACAATTCATTGCAGAGATTAACATTTAAATGATAGCTTCCTTTCTTTCAAATCAACTTCTTTTGTTGCTTGATTACCTTATTGCTGTCCTGTTTCAGGATCTGTATCACAATTAGATGGGTATTGATTCTCTATAAGGTAACAGGAATTGGAGGAGTTAGGAGAAAGGCTGAAGTTTCATACACAGAAATCATCAGCATGATCCTCTCCAACATCATATTAAAGCTAATAGTAGGGAATGGGAAAGAAAAGAAAATAAATATTTATATAATACCTACAATGTGTCAGGTAATGTGCTGAGCACTTACAAATATTTAGAAGGAAAGGCAAGGATGAACCTTTACATGGGAGCAGCCATGTTTATCCTGTAAAAGAGAAGCCTCAGCAGGGACATATATATGGTAGCTGTCTTCCAGTTTCTCAAAGGTTATAGAAAATTAATTCGATTAATTTTGCTTGCCTTCCAGAGGGCATAGCTACATATGATAAGAAGGAGTTTTTAAAAAGCAAATGAAAGTTCAATGTTAAAAAAAAAGAAAAAAACTTCCTAACAATTTTCTAAAACTTAATCCAGAGGGAGCATGTTCCTCATTATCACTGAAATTCAACCAAAGTTGTATGAATACTTTTAGGATATGCTTTAAAAAGGATTCATGTACTTATATGACTTAGCTGGCCTCTGACATTATTTCTACCTGAAATTATTTGGTGCTATGTTGGAACCAGAATAATGAAGACTTGGATTCAAATTTTGCCTTCACCTGTTTGACCATAAGCAAATTATTTAATCTCTCTCAACTTGTTTACTTATTTATAAAGTCATAATAAGAGTATCCATAGGACCTATCTATATAGCATTTGAATTTGTATTGTGACCCAAATTAGCTTACTATGTAAAGTACTTTGCATACATTAAAATGTTATGCAAATATCATATTACTGTTAATATGGCAGATAAATTTTAGTTGACACTTTAACATTTTCCTAGAGCTGAAGGTTAAGGTGAGAAAAAACATGGCACACAGTAATATATCTACATAAAAATTATATTTTGTTGCTTTAGAATTCTAGTTTATACAAAAGCAACAAAGAATATTCAACAGATAACAGCACTCAACCTTGCCTGCAAAAGGCAAAAGGCACTAAATTATCCCTTTGACATTCTTTGACTTGAATATAAGGTGTAAACACAATGCCAGGGGACCATGAAAAAGAAATACAATTAATATATTGATATGATTTTGAAATTATTAAGTTCATGTCCTGGCATATCCTTTGGGACAGTGCTACCATTTCAAAAATGGGACTTCAATCATTGTTTCCCCTCATCCCTGCAATAGATTATTGAATGAAAATATAAAAAGAACTATTCTCCATATGCTCAGAATACAGTTCGATTCCTCACATATTATACTTGTATATCTAATCAGGTTTTTGCATTAGCACCTGTCTCTTAGAATTCTTGTGAGTATTGAAACAATATTTGTAAAGCACTTAGAACAGAAGTTATTATGTAGTAGAACCTTAATAAATTCTGCCTCCCCTTTTCATCCTCTAATAACCAAGAAACTATGATGAAAAAGTAATGTGCTAATATCCACAGAAAAGTGTGGGCTGAATTCTCTATACAACTATTGCTATGACTACTCATTCATTTTATTTATTTATCTATTTATCTATTTATCTATCTATCTATTTATTTATTTATTTATTTATTTATTATTTGCTGAGGCAATTGGGGTTAAGTGACTTGCCCAGGATCACACAGCTAGAAACTGAAGTTTCTGAGGCTGGATTTGAACTCAGGTCCTCCTGATTTCAGGGCCAGGTCTCTATCTACTGACCCATCTAGCTGCCCCTAATCATTCATTTTTAATGAAAATACTATGCATTCATTGAAACTATAAATGACCATTTATAAATGTTAAAATGTGTTTATTTTCACAAGTTCATTTGAATGTCACATTTATCTTTCATAGTAGTTACTGGACTCACACAAGAGTTTTGCATAATGACTCTCACATTAAAGATATATGACCTTAAGTTATTATACTTCAAAATGACAATATAACCAATAGTCCTTGGATTTGCTATTCTCTTCTAACAATTTTAACTAGGACTTTATTTAACTATATGTACATGCCCCAAAACACTATGTAAACTATAATGCTCCAAAGTATCTATAATCTTATCAATGAGGGTATCTACTTCTCTATACAGATGACATCATTCATGTATTTTTAATTTAATTCTTATTCACTTTCCTTCATAGGTCCTAAAGAGAGGATTCATCTAATCCCTTTGCAAATTTCTCTAGGATTTTTGTAGATTTAGTGAAAATCAATACAGCAATTACACTATCTATCTCTTATCCTTGTTCTTGCCATTTGACTCATCCCCCAATATACATGTTAATTGTATATTGTTTGCATATAAATGCAAAAATAAAATGAAACTTCATTTACAAGAGATACAGAGACAGACAACAGATAAGACTTCGAGACTCAGAGATTGTAGACTGGCTAGCATTCTATATTATTCATAAAGTACATAATACTAGATAAAGAGTTGGTCTCAGAGTCAGAAAGATCTCAGGCAGGAGAAAAGATTGTTCAGAAATTTTGCTAGGGGATTGGAAAATAAGCTGTACTTTTTTCAGGAAAGTTGAGGAAGTGAAATTAAGTTGGAAGTTACAAAGCAGGGAAAAGATGTTATAGACTTTTTATCATAGATATTAATAAGAAAATTTGGGACAGGACAAAAGAAATATAAATGTTTCACCAAAGCAACTAGAATAACAAACTTTTTGGTCTGAGGGCACATTTATATTCTTAAAAATTATTGATCCAACAGAGCTCTCAGTTATGAGTTACAACTATTGATGTTTACAATAATTATAAATTATAATATATCAGAATTTCTATGAAAATAAATATTCTTAAATGGTCTTGGGAACTCCTAGAGATCTCAAGGAACATTTTTAGAACCCCTGATCCATAACATGAGAGGAGGATTTGAATGAAATAAGTCTCTACTTCTACCTTCCTCCCCCCTCTCATGAAGAGACTGGCCTTCTCCTTATCAAGACAAACACCTTTACATGGATAAGTGATCTCCCATCTATCAGGTCTTCTCCAATAAATTGCTACCTTCATCATCCTTAGCCTTTCACTGATTTTCAAACTCTCCTTGTCTACTGGTTGGTTTCATATTACCTACAAACATACTCATGTCATCATACCCCACTGATTCTCAAAATCAAAACAACAACAACAAAAACTCTAGATATCACCCCCTATATCTTCTTTATGGTGTAGCAAAACTCCTTGAGAAGGTTATATATAACCAATTATTCTATTTCTTTTTCTCTACCTTTCTTTTTTCACCTTCTACACTCTGGCTTCTAACCTCAGCATTTAACCAAAACTGCTCCCTTCCAAGTGATGAGTGATATTGACTGTCAAATGTAATGGCCTTTTCTCAGTTCTCATCTTGATCACTTTGGCCACTTTGCAATAAAGGCAAAAACAGTTCATTTTCTCTTTTTTTTTTTT
>JAJPUD010030296.1:0-13260 GCA_023553655.1 Myrmecobius fasciatus
TCAACTAAAAAACTACTAGAAACAATTCACAACTTTGGCAAAGTTGCAGGATTCAAAATTAATCCACATAAATCATCAGCATTTTTATATATTACCAACAAAGTTCAGCAGCAGGAGATACAAAAAGAAATTCCATTCCAAATAGCAGATGATAGGATAAAATATTTGGGAATCTATCTGCCAAGGAAAAGTCAGAAACTATACGAACTAAATGACAAAACACTTTCCACACAAATAAAATCAGACCTAATCAATTGGAAAAATATTAAGTGCTCATGGGTAGGCAGAGCAAACATAATAAAAATGACAATATTACCCAAACTAATCTACTTATTTAGTGCCATACCAATCAAACTCCCAAGAAATTATTTTACAGATCTAGAAAAAATAGTAGCAAAGTTCATTTGGAAGAACAAAAGGTCAAGGATTTCAAAAGGATTAATGAAAAAAAAAGGCAGATGAAGGTGGCCTTGGTGTACCAGATGTAAAACTATATTATAAAGCAGCGGTCATCAAAACCGTTTGGTACTGGATAAGAAATAGAGCAGTGGATCAGTGGCACAGGATAGGTTATCAGGACAACCTAGGCATTAACCTTAACAATCTAGTGTTCGATAAACCCAAAGACCACAGCTTTTGGGATAAATACTCTCTATTTGGCAAAAAGTGCTGGGAAAATTGGAAACTAGTGTGGAAGAAATTAGGGCTTGACCCATACCTAACACCACATACCAAGATAAGATCTAAATGGGTTCATGATCTAGATATAAAGAGGGACTTTGTAAGCAAGTTAGAGGAACGTAATATAGTTTATCTCTCAGACCTGTGGAGGTGGAACAAATTTATGTCCAAAGAAGACTTGGAACTCCTAACTGAACACCAGATGGATAATTTTGACTATATTAAGTTAAAAAGTTTCTGTACACACAAAACAAATGCAGACAAGATTAGGAGAGAAGCATCTAAATGGGAAATCATCTTTACATTTAATGGTTCTGATAAAGGCCTCATTTCTAAAACATATAAAGAATTGTCTCCTATATATAAGAATTCAAGCCACTCTTCAATAGATAAGTGGTCAAGGGATTTGAACAGACAATTTTCAGATGATGAAATTAAAACCATCTCTAGTCATATGAAAAGTTGCTCCAAATCACTATTGATCAGAGAAATGCAAATTAAGACAACTCTGAAATACCACTATACACCTGTCAGATTGGCTAAAATGACAGGAAAAGATAACAATGAATGTTGGAGGGGATGTGGGAAAACTGGGACACTAATACATTGTTGGTGGAACTGTGAACGGATCTAACCATTCTGGAGAGCAATTTGGAGCTATGCTCAAAAAGTTGTCAAACTGTGCATACCCTTTGACCCAGCAGTGTTTCTACTGGGCCTATATCCCAAAGAGATCTTAGAGGAGGGAAAGGGACCCACATGTGCAAGAATGTTTGTGGCAGCCCTTTTTGTAGTGGCTAGAAACTGGAAACTGAAGGGATGCCCATCAATTGGAGAGTGGCTGAATAAATTATGGTATATGAATGTTATGGAATATTATTGTTCTGTAAGAAACGACCAGCAGGATGATTTCAGAGAGGCCTGGAGAGACTTGCATGAACTGATGCTGAGTGAAACGAGCAGAACCAGGAGATCATCATGCACAGCAACAACAGTATTACATGATGATCAATTCTGATGGACATGGATCTCTGCAATAAAGAATTGTCTCAAACCAGTTCCAGTTGTTCACTGAAGAAAACCATATACACCCAGAAAGAGGGACATGAAATATGGACCACAACGTAACATTTTCATGATCTCTATTGACATTTGCTTGCATTGTGTTGCCTTTCTCTGATTCTTTTTTTCTTGTAGATAGGATTTTTCTTGCATAACTTCTCAAGCATTTCAACATTATTAACATGTAGTGGACTTCCTGCCATCTAGGGGAGGGGAGGGGACTGGGGGTAAAATTTGTATTGGAAAGCTTTGTAAAGATCAAGGTTGGGGAACTACCCATACATATGTTATACAAATAAAAAGCTTAAAATAAAAAAAAATAAAAAAAAGAAATGTTAGCTTTATCAATAAGAGAAGAAAAAGAGATAAAAGGAATCAGAGTAGGTAATGAAGAAACCAAATTATCACTCTTTGCAGATGACATGATGGTATAAATAGAGAACCCTAGAGAGTCAACTAAAAAACTACTAGAAACACTTCACAACTTTAGCAAAATGGCAGGATTCAAAATTAATCCACATAAATCATCAGCATTTTGATATATTACCAACAAAGTTCAGTAGCAAGAGATACAAAAAGAAATTCCATTCCAAATACCAGATGATAGGATAAAATATTTGGGAATCTATCTGCCAAGGAAAAGTCAGAAACTATACGAACTAAATGACAAAACACTTTCCACACAAATAAAATCAGACCAAATCAATTGGAAAAATATTAAGTGCTCATGGGTAGGCAGAGCGAATATAATAAAAATGACAATACTACCCAAACTAATCTACTTATTTAGTGCCATACCAATCAAACTCCCAAGAAATTATTTTACAGATCTAGAAAAAATAGCAGCAAAGTTCATTTGGAAGAGCAAAGGGTCAAGGAATTCAAGGGGATTAATGAAAAAAACGCAGATGAAGATGACCTTGCCGTACCAGATCTAAAACTATATTATAAATCAGCGGTCATCAAAACCGTTTGGTACTGGCTAAGAAATAGAGCAGTCGATCAGTGGCACAGGATAGGTTATCACAACAACCTAGGCATTAACCTTAACAATCTAGTGTTCGAAAAAACCAAAGACTCCAGCTTTTGGGATAAATACTCTCTATTTGGCAAAAACTGCTGGGAAAATTGGAAACTAGTGTGGAAGAAAATAGGGCTTGACCCATACCTAACACCACATACCAAGATAAAATATAAATGGGTTCATGATCTAGATATAAAGAGGGACTTTGTAAGCAAGTTAGAGGAACGTAATATAGTTTATCTTTCAGACCTGTGGAGATGGAATAAATTTATGTCCAAAGAAGACCTGGAACTCCTCATTGAGAACCAGATGGATAATTTTGATTATCTTAAGTTAAAAAGTTTCTGTACAACCAAAACAAATGCAGACAAGATTAGGAGGGAAGCATCAAATTGGGAAATAATCTTTACATTTAATGGTTCTGATAAAGGCCTCATTTCTAAAATATATAGAGAATTGTCTCATATATATAAGAATTCAAGCCACTCTTCAATAGATAAGTGGTCAAGGAATATGAACCGACAATGTTCAGATGATGAAATTAAAACCATGTCTAGTCATATGAAAAGTTGCTCCAAATCACTATTGGACAGAGAAATGCAAATTAATAGAACTCTGAGGTACCACTACACACCTGTCAGATTGGCTAAAATGACAGGAAAAGATAACGACGAATGTTGGAGGGGATGTGGGAAAACTGGGACACTGATACATTGTTGGTGGAACTGTGAACGGATCCAACCATTCTGGAAAGCAACGGGGAACTATGCCCAAAAAGTTGTCCAACTGTGCATACCCTTTGACCCAGCAGTGTTTCTACTGGGCCTGTATCCCAAAGAGATCTTAGAGGAGGGAAAGGGCCCCACATGCACAGGAATGTTTGTGGCAGCCCTTTTGGTAGTGTCTAGAAACTGGAAACTGAAGGAATGTCCATCAATTGGCGAGTGGCTGAATAAATTATGGTATATGAATGTTATGAAATATTATTGCTCTGTAAGAAACGACCAGCAGGACGATTTCAGAGAGGTCTGGAGGGACTTGCATGAACTGACGCTGAGTGAAACGAGCAGAACCAGGAGATCATCATATACAGCAACAACAGTATTACATGGTGATCAATTCTGATGGACCTGGCTCTCTACAACAATGAATTGTCTCAATCCAGTTCAAATTGTTCACTGAACTTTTTGTTCACTGAACAATTGTTCACTGAAGCTTGTGTATTGTTGGAATTAATTGTTCTTTGAATGTTTGGTAGAATTCACATGTAAATCCATCTGGCCCTGGAGATTTTTTCTTAGGTAGTTAATAGCTTGTTCTATTTCTTTTTCTGATATGGGAATATTTAAATAATTTATATCTTCTTCTGTTAACCTGGGCAATCTATATTTTTAAAGATATTCCTCCATTTCATTTAGATTCTCAAACTTACTGGCATAAAGTCGGGCAAAGTAACTCCTAATTATTGCTCTAATTTCCTCTTCGTTGGAGGAAAGTTCTCCCTTATCATTCTTTAGACTAACAATTTGATTTTCCTCTTTCCTTTTTCTTATCAAATTAACTAAAGGCTTATCTATTTTGTTAGTTTTTTTCATAAAACCAACTCTTAGTTTTATTTATTAACGCAATAGTTTTCTTATTTTCAATTTTATTAATTTCTCCTTTTTCTTTCAGAATTTCCAATTTGGTATTTAATTGAGAGTTTTTAATTTGTTCTTTCTCTAGTTTTTTTAAATAATAAGCCCAATTCTTTGATCTTTTCTTTTTCTATTTTATGCAAGTACGCATCTAGAGATATAAAATTGCCCCTTATAACTGGTTGGCCGTATCCCACAAATTTTGGTATGTTGTCTCCTTATTGTCATTCTCCTGGATGAAATTATTGATTGTGTCTATGATTTGCTCTTTTACCCATTCATTCTTCAGGATTAGATTATTTAATTTCCAATTAACTTTGGTTTATTTTCTCCTGGCCTTATATTGCATGTGATTTTTATTGCATCATGATCTGAAAAGGATGCATTTATTATTTCTGCCTTTCTGCATTTGATTTTGAGGTTTTTATGCCCTAACACATGGTAAATTTTTGTATAGGTTCCATGGACTGCTGAGAAAAAAGTCAACTCCCTACTGTCTCCATTCAACTTTCTCCATAGATCTATCATACCTAACTTTTCTAACAATTGGTTTATCTCCCTAGTTACTTTCTTGTTTATTTTGTAGTTTGATTTATCTAATTCTGAGAGAGCAAGGTTGAGATCCCCCACTAGTATCGTTTGGCTGTCTATTTCTTCTTGTATCTCTCTTAATTTCTCCCCTAGGAATTTGTGTGCTATTGCACTTGGTGCATATATATTTAATATTGATATTGCTACATTATCTATGGTACCCTTTAATAAAATATAGTTTTTTTCCTTATCTCTGTTGATTAGATCTATCTGGGCTTTTACTTGATCTGATTATCAGGATTGCTACCCTTGCTTTTTTTGTTCACCTGAAGCATAATACTTTCTGCTCCAGCCTTTTACCTTCATCCTATATGTGTCACTATGTTTTAGATGTGTTTCTTGTAGACAACATTTTGTGGGATTCTGGTTTTTAATCCAGTCTGATAACCGCTTCCGCTTTATGGGAGAGTTCATCCCATTCACATTCACAGTTAGAATAACTAATTCTTTATTTCCTGCCATCTTATTTACCCAAGTTATGTTTTCCCCTTTCCTTTCCCCTTTCTCCCTTCCCCCCCTCCTCAGTACTTTGCTTTGGATTACCCCCTATCCCAAACAATACTCCACCCTTTAGATCCCCTGCCCCTGTTTTTACTCTTTCCCCTGATTCTTCTATTTTCCCTTCTATTAGTTTGTCCCTTACTTTTCCTCCTTTTCCTCCCACTTCCCTCTAGCAACAGATAATTTTCAATGTGAAATCAAATGTCTCATATACACTTTTAGAGCCCAACTGATGAGAGTAAGATTTACACAATGCTCATCTCCCTCCCCTCTTTCTCTCAATTATATTAGGTTTTCGTTGCCTCTTCAAGTGATTTTACCTTGTTTTTACCTCCTTTTTTTGATCTTATTTTACCACTTTTTCTCTCTTTTCCCCAGTGTGACAACCTTTTCCCCTCTAGTTCTCTTTTTCGTATTATCAAAGTAATATCGAGTTAATTATACCCCCAAACTTTAAGTATCCCCCTAGTAAAAATAAAGTTCTCAAGAGTCCTTTCCTTTTTACCTTTTTATGCATCTCTTGAGTTCTGTGTTTGGATGTTGAATTTTTTCTTCAGATCCGGTCTTTTCATTAGAAATAGGTGAAATTCACCTATATCCTTGAATGACCATCTTTTTCCCTGGAGGATAATGCTCATTCTAGCTGGATAGGTTATTCTTGGTTGTAATCCAAGTTCCTTTGCCCTTCAGAATATCTGGTTCGAGGCCCTTAGATCCTTCAGTATGGAGGCTGACAGATCCTGTGTAATTCTAATTATTGATTCTCGGTATTTGAATTGTTTCTTTCTAGCTGCTAGCAGAATCTGTTCCTTGGTGCTATAGTCCTGAAATTTAGCCACGATATTTCTTGGGGTCTTAATGGGGTCTCTTTCAGGAGGTGATCGGTGAATTCTTTCAATGGTGATTTTGCCCTTTGATTCTATAATCTCAGTGCAGTTTTCTTTCAGGATTTCTTGGAAGATAGTGTTTAGATTCTTTTTTTCATCATGGCTTTCAGGAAGTCCAATAATCCTTAGATTGTCTCTCCTAGATCTATTTTCCAAGTCAGTTTTTTTTCCTAGGAGATATTTCATATTTTCTTCGAATTTTTCATGTTTTTGTTTTTGTTTTATTGATACTTGAAGTCTTATTGAGTCATTCACTTGCATTTGTTCAATTCTTATTTTTAAAGTGTTGTTTTCTTCAGTTACCTTTTTAAGCTCCTTTTGTAACTGGCCAATTTTTTCATTGCAATCTTTTTCCACTTCACTAATTTTATTTTTCAATAAATTGGTGTCTTTTTCATATCTCTTTTGCAGGGCATCATATCCTTCTTGCAAGATATTGTATCCTTCTTGCACTGATTTCAGTTTATTTTCCCATTTATCCTCCAGCTCTCTTTTGAGGTTCTTTATGCGATCTTTCAGAAAGGCCTTTTGAAAAAGTAACCAGTGGTAGTCTTTAATACCTTCATCTGGTATTTTATCTAAAGTAACCTCAGCATCTGGAATCAACGCTTCTTTGCCTTGATAAAAGCTGTCTATGTTGAGAGCTCTCTTTTGCTTCTTCATCATTTTTTTAGACAATGTGGATATCTCTTTAAGGTAGGAAAAAAAAAACTGTGGCTGAAAAGCTTTGCCCTGGGGCACTTCCGCGAGTTGACTTAAGGTGCTGGGCCGGTGGGGGCTTGGACTAAGCCCGAATTACTCCTTAAACAAGGCAAGTCTGCCAGAACACCGGCCCCCAATCAGGGCAGAGTGTCCCGAGTGCCTCAGATAAACTCCAAGTGTTTGGAATTTGGAGTTTCGAGTTTGGAATTTCTGCCAAGATGAGCTGAGCTGAGTCTCACCCTCACTTCTGCCTTAGACAGGAGTTTTCTGTTTATCTCTCTGTCTGAGTCAGACTAACCTGATATGAAGTTATCCAGAGAGCAGTGTCCAAATATTTCTGAGTTCGTTGACTTGAAGATCAGTTCAGAGGCTTATTTTATTGTTGGTTTGAGAGAAGATTGGAGGAGAGGCAGAAAGTCACCTTTTCATTCCACCATCTTGGCTCCTCCCCTGGAATAGACAATTTTCAAATGAAGAAATTAAATCTACAATTTATCTATGATTATCTAAAAATCCTCTGAGTTATTGTTGATTCAATAAATGCAATTAAAATAACTCTGAGGTACTACCTCACATCCATGAGATAGGTAAAAAAAAAAAACAGCAAAAGATAATGCTAAATGTTGAAGAGGTTGTTAGAAAATTGGCACACTGATGCATTGTTGGTGGAGATGTAAACTAATCTAATCATTCTGAAGAAAAATTTGGAAGTATGCCCAAAGAATTGCAAAACTGTGCAAAGCCTTTGATCTAGCAGTGTCATACTGGATCTGTATCCCAAAGAAATTATAGAAGAGGGAAAAAAAGACCCACATGTGCAAAAATGCTTATAGCAGCTCTTTTTGTGGTGACAAGAAACTGGAAAATGAGAAGTCCTTCTTTTGGGGAAAGACTGAATAAGTTATAGTATATGAAATTATTATTTTTGGAATAATGAATAGGTTAATTTTAAATGGCTGGGATGATTTGCATGAATTGATGCTGAGTGAAACAAGCAGAGGCAGTAAAACATTGTACACAGCAACAGCAGAATTATGCAATTATCAACTATGGTAGACTGGATCCTTCTCAGTGGTTCAGTGATCCAAGGCAATCTCATTAATCTTTGGATGTAAAAACCCATCCACATCCAGAGAGAAAACTATAGAGACTGAATGCAGATCAACATATATTATTTTAATCTTTCCTTTTATTGTGATTTTTCCCTTTTGTTCTGATTTTAATCTTCCAGCATGCTTAATATATAAACATATAAAAAAGAATGTACGTTTATAACAAAAAAAGTTTTTACATATAACTAGAGAAAATAAAAATAATTTTAAAAAATAATCCATTGATCACTTTCTGAAGGAGATTCCACAATAAAAACTCCAAGGAATATTTTAGCCAAAATTTTAGAAATATCAGGTAAAAGAAAAAATACTACAGGCAACCTGAAAGAAACAACTCAAATTAGCCACTATAGAAGAAGAGATTAAAATTTTATTAAAAAGAGAGGAGATGAAAGAGGGGGAAAACCCAACCTATGGGATGGAATGGGATCCCTTAAAAAAGTAATGGCATTAGCCTTAGTAATGAGTAAAGATAATTCATCAACTGAGTTGGACCTGAAGGACAATATAGTCATGAAAGGTATCTAAATGATAGGACATGAGGAAGTGGGAATAAGAGGTAGCTCAAGGTGAATGGCTTTATCATTAAGTCAATAAGCATTTATTATGTTTTTACTCTGATAGTGACTATGCTAAACAAGAAAGATAGAACAGTAAAATAATGGCTTATTTTATTAAAGAACTAATATTCTAATTGGAAAGATAACTTGTAATGATTAGGTAAGCAAATATATATATATATGTGTGTGTGTGTGTGTATGTATATGAATCTATATATACATTTATCTATCTATATATATGTACATGTATATATGCATGCATACATACATACTTATATGGTAATCTCAAAAGAAAGCCATTAAAAAGATTGGGGTTGGAAATGTCTCTTGGTTTTTTGAATTTGTATCACTTCTTTAAGGAAACCCAGGAAAAAAGTAGAAATTAAAAAAGAGAAAGTTTCAGTTGTGGGAAAAAATTCTAGGTGGGTGAAAAAATAGAGAATGAGAAGATAGAAGTATTGTATTGTATATATCAGCAAGGAGGTAACAATTCCTAATGTGAATAAAATGGTGGAAAATTTATAAGGAACTGATAGGACTCACTATACACTTAGCAGGGGCAAAGCCAAGATTTTGGAGTAAAAGCAGGACCTCTTCAGCCTTCTCCCTTAGCCATCCCAAATTCCTTTAAATAATGATTCTAAACACATTTTAGAACATCAGAGCATCCCAAAAGATGCAGTAGAACATTTTCCAGATAAAAACAGTTCCTGATTTGCTGGTACTAGGGAACTCTGAATCAATGCCAGTGGCTTCCAGACCTCTCTGCCCAGACTTCTCCCTTAGCCATCTCAAATTCCTTTAAATAATGACTCTAAACACATTTTAGAGCATCAGAGCATCCCAAAGGATGCAGTTGAACATTTTCCAGATAAAAACAGTTCCTGATTTGCTGGTACTAGGGACTTCCGAATCAATGCCCAGTGGCTCACCAGAGAGCACTTGAGATGTCAGCAGAAAAGGTCTCTGGCAATACAGTGGGAGTCCAGCATGCAAACCCAGCAGAGACCATGCAAGCTAATCTTTGGCATCATCATCAGCAAAGTAGGACCTCTGAGTCAGCAGCAGCATTTTTGGTTTCTAGATCTCTCAGACTAGACATATTAATGATGACTTGGAAGGTTGGCAGAAAAGGTTTGTCAGTAGGGTGAGAAGGTCTTGGGAAATCATCAAACTAAGAGGTAGGCAAGGGTAGTGATGTCAGAAGGGCTCTGTTGCTGTAGCACACTAGCTATTAGAGCCATGGTGGGATGGAGGCACTCCTAACAGTTCCAGGACATAAAAGGAACTTTGAAAACAGCTGCATAAAAGGCAAAACTTGGAACCCTGCACCCTACATCCTGGAAATAGAGCTGCAGGTATCAAAGCCTAAAGTCTGGGGAAAATAAAAATAAAATTCTCTTCAACTAAATTGCTGGCACTCTCAATTAGCTCACAGTTATAAACTGATATAATTTAAAAAGTAGAAATGACATTAAAGGAGATTCAATATCATCAGCTTTTTCATTGCAACCTAAGAACCATGGAACTTTTTATTTGAAAGGATACTAGATGTGTGTGTGTGTGTGTATGTGTGTGTGTGTGTACAAAATTTCTCTTATTAGAACTTGCCTTGTGAAACTAGACACTGTCTTACTTTTCTATTTGTATGCCCAAGATATATAATTCTTTGAAAAAAGTAAATGATATTTTTTCTTTCATACATTGAATTATTCATTCTTTCATCCATCTAAGAAAAATAATCTCAATAATGTCCAAGGATGAAAACTAAAGAAAAAGAAACAAAAATAAAAAAAACAGAAAAAATGACTTGAAACATTATAACAAGCCATGTTTCTCAAAAAAACAAAAACAAAAACAAAAAATCAGTGAAATCACTATGTTTGGACCTTATAGCACAGCCTCTGTTGCTTATTGAAGAAACAGAAAATCTGATAAGACCTGTGATAGCAAAAAAATGCACACAAAAAAATCTATGTTGTTCATGATGCAATCATGACGGTACTGAAACATCAACTTGCAAAGTATTTTAAAGAAAGAAAGAAAAACAAAGGTAAGAAAACAAAATCTCAGACTGTATGGATTCCCAAAAAAAAATGTATAGGAAATCATCAATATATCTGCTCTTTTGGCTATAAAACATATTTATGAAGTTTAGCTTGACACAAATTGACAGTGTCTTTTACATGAATATTAGCAAAGAACAGACAGTCTCTCCAATATGATGACAAACAAGTGATTTCATCTCTATCATATCGAAATTGACTGAAAGCTTTAGAGAATATAAAAATGCCATCTTCCTTATGGAATGTTGATTATGAAAAATATATTAATTCAGTGGAACAAAATGATCTCATAAGCTATCTCATAAGCTCTTTCATAGCTAGGTGTCTCTCTCACTAATATAATGAGCTCATTTAAAATTCCTTATAAGAAGTATGCTAGAAATTACTCTCTGGGCCGTAGCTAGATGGCACAATGGGTAGAGCACCAGACTTGAGGTTGGGAGGACCTCATCTCAAATCTGGTCTCAGAAACTTAACAGATCCTATCCATGTGAAGCTTGGCCAGTCACTTAACCCCAACACCTCACTAAAAAATACTTTCTGTTAATAAACTTTATGTAATGCTTAAACTAAGAAGAGATGCACTTGCCAAAGTAATTGCTCATGATGGGTGACGTCCAGGTTCAGAAGAACCTGAAGATTATTTTAAGCACTCTTATCAATGAGATTCCACTTTGCAGAGGGTTTGAGATAGATTTTTTATAAAGCTTAAGATGTTGCTGAGTTTTTTAGAGAATATTTATAATCATTCAAAGGAATTTTCCCTATTCTTGCATCTAGGGACAAATTCAATGAATAGAAATTGTCTATCATAATAGGCAGCTAGTTGTCACAATAGATAAAATACTGGACTCCATATCCTGCTTACAATACTTAGTAGTTATCTGATCTTAGACAAGCTACTTAACTCTATTTAGCCTTGATTTCTTTGTTAAAATTTCGCTAATAATGGCACAAACCTTATTAGAATTGTAAATTTGATTTATATAACACTTTTGAGTTATTGTCTCTTTTGGTCTTTCCAAAAATCCCAAGGGAGTCAATGAGGATATTAATATAACAGTTTATCAGAGAATTAGTATAATTATTTATCAGATAAAAATATTACGCAAGATAACAATGGTCACTAATTCAGTAAGAAATTATATGAGTGCTCAATACCAGGTCCTAAGATAGTAAATCCAGTGCTCATTGTACATGATACTCTATCAGTATTGGGTTTCCCAAACAGTACAAGGCTCAGTCATTTTTTTCACATCTTCACCCTTAAATGAAGAATGAGATCTAACACCTTGCTTACTTCTCACTTCCATTTATGAAACTTTGTTCAGGCTTGGCTTCTGCATTGTTAGTAGCTTCCATTTAGGCTTTAATATTTTGTGACATTAATTGGGATCTTGGCGTGGGACCTAATGTTGGTCCTGGTTGATTCAAAGTGAATGTAAATAACAACGGTTATTGTTTTGGTCAGAAACCCTAACAGTCTTCCCCCCTACCATATTTTTTGACTAGATAAAAGAGGCCATTCTTTGCTTCATTTCAACCTAACCTTAATCATTCATTGGGCGTTGTCTCAGTCAGAATGACACCTAATAAAGACTTTAGGTCAAAAAAGAATAAGGTCTCCCACTGTATCCAAAATCATCTCTAATCTTCTTTAGTTATATATTGACACTGAATCCAGATGGTTCTGAAGGAGAAGGTGA
This sequence comes from Myrmecobius fasciatus, assembly GCA_023553655.1. Lineage (NCBI taxonomy): Eukaryota > Metazoa > Chordata > Mammalia > Dasyuromorphia > Myrmecobiidae > Myrmecobius > Myrmecobius fasciatus. The sequence continues at coordinate 12,530 of JAJPUD010030296.1, forward strand.
GGCTGGTGACTTTGTACAGCCCTCTTTTACTCAAATTAAATTTGCTTGCAGGGTATGGATCACTTCACTGCTGTCATTGTTCTTTTCAATGTCAAAGGCAAAAGAATGAAAACAACTTGTGATACTATAGGTATTGCTGAAGAGCACTTAACAGAAAAACAAATTCAGAAATTAGGGTAGTTTTAATTATTGTTCTTCAGTTCTGACTTTATGTGACCCAATGGACATTAACCATGGGATATTCTTAGACAAGATAAAAGAGTGGCTTGCCATTATGAATCCTTCTCCAACTCATTTTATAGATGAAAAAACAGAAGCAAACAGGGTTAAGTGACTTTTTCAAATCACACAATAAAGAGAAGCAAACAATAACAATAATGATGATGACAATAAAACTTATTATCAAAGAATTTATATTCTAACAGGAATAGACCATTGATCATACATAAAATGTAGCTGTAAAACAGTTTTGCTTCTTTATTTTTTTTTGGCGGGGAATAAGAGTCAAGCAGAGAATTTTAAGATTGTGGTCTCACAATTATGAAATTCTAGTGCCAGGTAGGAACTGTTCAGTTACAGAATAAATATGTGCAAAATAATTTTCAGAATGAGAAGATTGATATTTATATGTAGGAATGCTCCTTCCTCACTTTTTTTTAATTAAAAGCTTTAAAAAAAAAAACTTTTCTACATTGACCTTTGCAAAAACTTTTCTTCCCAAGCTTTTCCCC
>JAJPUD010030297.1:0-13260 GCA_023553655.1 Myrmecobius fasciatus
GAGAAAGAAAAAGAGAGTTATTCTAACTATTTAAATGCATTGTTGTGGGGATCAAAAGTAGATAACAAATGAAAACATTTTTGTAAAATGTATTATGCAAATGTAAGGAATAATTATTGATGGAGATGTTGGTATACTATCCACCAGCAGACTGGAAAGGTTCTGCAATTCTAGAAGGAGCTCTGAATATGGTTCCATTGACAGACTTCAATTTTAACCTGGCCCCCTCCTATCTTTCCAGTTTTCCTAGATCTTATTCCACTCCTTATACTTTATGAGTCAGTGACAGTCCTTCTATGTTATACTTTAAGGAAGATGTGTTTTCTCTCACTTCCTTCATTTTCAATGGCTATCCCCTATATATAGAATTCACTGCCTCAACTCCATTTCCTGCTTTCCTTGGCTTCCTTCCAATCTCAGTTGAAATCCCACCTTCTGCCAGAAGCCTTTTCAGATTCCCCTTAATGCTAGTTTTATCCCTAATTTATCCTGGATCTATCTTATCTGTACATAGCTGTTTGCATATTGTCTCAGCCATTATTGGTAAGCTCTTTGAGAGCAGAGATTGTTTTTGCCTTTTTTGTATCTTTGGCACAGTGTGTGACACATAATAAATATTTTATAAATGTTTGTTGAATTGGCTTAAATAATTATTAAGAACCTTCCCTGTTTTATGGCATTGTTTTAAGTGCTGAATATATAAAAGGGTAAAAACCTTTGTCCTCAAAGGATTCAGGTTCTATGAGCAATTTATACCATATATACAAATAAGCAAATATAAAATACACAATTAAAAGGAGTATCAAGTAATTTCAAAAGGATATATCTTTTGCCTAAAGAACAGTCTAACTCAATGAAAGAGATGCTTGTCATCAGGATGGCCATGGGGTGATGATGTTTTCAACAACTCTCTATGACTAAGTGGTGGAAGGATTAGGATTGGCAGTAGTGTGACAGACATACCCACACTAATGAAATCCAAGATTCTGGAAGTTCTAAAGAATCTATTGTTAGGTCACGATCCTAGATCCTAATATTTAAAATATATTTGTATGTTTTGCAAAACCCCTAATTTTACAGCTGAAGAAACTATTTAAAAAGCGACTTGCTTAAGGCAACAAAGCAGCAAAGCCAGGATTTGTACTTGCTCTTCTGCTTGTAAATATAAAGCCTTCTATATCACATCATGAACCCTTATATAAAATACATAAAAAAGTATAAAACAAGACACATTTCCCCATACTCCTTGGCAAACAAAGAAACCCAACTTTCACTTACATTATGCTTCAACGTTTGCTAGTTATATTCCTTAAAATATCCCTATGAAGTGAGTAGTTTAAGTACTATTACTCCCATTTTATGTAGGAGAAAATGAGCTCTGAGAAGTTAAGGGATTCACTTACGGTCATAATTGCAAAGTATTTTTAGGTCTCCTGATTCCAAATTCCTCCTTACACTATGTCATGATACCTTTCATTAGTTATATGAAGCTAATTATCATTGAAAAATTACAGAATCAGCTTGTGTTTTCCAAATTCCTTTTAATTCTCTGATACATTTTGTTCACCAGCCAGACATCTTTCAAGTTGAGGGCCAGACAAATCCATATAGCTTTCCTATTTTTCCTTTACACATTAGAGTTTCTGCAAAATCTCTATATAGATATAGGTTTTCTTGGCTTCATACCCACACATATGGTGCATGGTGGGTGTTAGCAAGCCAGCATATATTACAATGTGAAATTATGAAAGAGAATGGGAGTAAAGAATTGATTACAATTTACATTATTACAAAAGAAGATGGTCTAGTCAAAGCATAAGAGGTAAACGATGGACATCTCTTGTATTCCATTGGTACCCTTCTCTATGTGAATGGAAAGCAAAGAAGAACCATGGAATATTTTGTAGATCACCTGCAGCAAGCTGATGAGAGGAATTGGACAAGAGTCGGGAAGGATGGGTAGGTGTGAATAAACTGCCATCTGTATCACTGGAAGGAATATCCATATCAATGATATTATATCTGCATTTGATTTTTAAGTGTGTATATACTCACCTATATATGTATGTATACATATATATGTAGAATATATATACATATATTTATATTTATACAGATGAAACCTTTAAAAGAGTTTTGTAATTTTCCTGAGACTTCTCATCTTCTCCTGCTTAATTCTCTATCAACTCAATATTCACTTGTCTGTTCCAAACACATATGTATTATACATAAAATATTATATGTAATACATACACATATTATACATACATAGATATATACAAACTAGGTGGTACAGCAGATAGAAGGCTAGACCTGGAATCAGGAAAACTCATCTTCTTGAATTCTCCACTCATTTTTGCCAAGAAAACTCCAAATGAGATCAGAGTCAGAATCAATTGAACAATAACAACTTTATATAAATGTGCAAATGTATATATGTGTATATACACTTATATATATGAAATCACTCATTCACACAAGTTCTATAATCTTCCATCTAACTTCATGACAAAATATGGATAACAGAAATTCCTTATCAATTCTGTTTCCTTTAATGATCCTAAATTCCCTCCGCCTTTCTAAATATCAGCACTCTTATTAGTTCTGTAGTATGTTTAGTTATGAATCATGGAGCTTTCTAGTCTTCAACATTTTAAAAATGAACATCACAGATAGGTAATAGAGGCATATTATGTGTATAAATATGCTGTAATATGATAACAAGGAATTTCAAAGAAGAATGAGAATAAATGATGTTATCAGGAAATATATGAAACAAAAAAGTGTGGACTGGTCATCTTGTGGGAGCAAGGGATAACAAATGGGCAATCTAAGTGCTTCACTGATTGAAAAAAGTGAAGAAGGCCTCCAGTGTTTAGCATAGATACCCCACGATAAACTTATATAAAGTCAGGGACAAGAGTTACATAGAATGAGTAAGAATGAAAGGGTTGTGATTATATCATAGGAGGAAATAACTAAATTTATGAAGTTGTAAATCCATTGCACATTTGAATATATAAGCTTATATATGCACACGTAAACATAAATTATATATGCATGTATAATTTATAAATCACACACGTATTGCACAATTCTACTAAAGTGAAATTCAGCTGTATTTACTGCATGCCTACTATGTGTTGCAATAAAAAACTGTCAGGCATATTTGCTACCATCTGGATGCATACAATCTAGTCTCTAGAAACCATACATATAACAGTTAAAGAGAAATACAAGACAGTATATGAATAAATTCCAAACTGAACAGTGAAGAGAGCAGTTTGGAGAAAGATAGATAGGTAACATCAGGGAAGTCCCATGGAAGTGGTAAGGCTTATCGCTGGGTCTTGAAGGATGTGGGATATTTCAGTTAATGCCTTCTTCCCATTCATCTAAGCATAGAATCTCCTGTAGCAAGCCTGGAAATTAAAAGCCCTTTTGGAGATGCAAGTGCCAACCTCCTTGTCATCGAATAACTAGCATTTATAAAGCATTTTTAGATTTGAAAAGTACTTTAAAAATATTATTTTATTTAATTCTCACAATAACTCTGGGAAATAGGTGTTATTATTATGCCCATTTTATAGATAAGGAAACTGAAGTGGGTCAAGAGCAAATGACTTGCTCAGGGTCACAAAGCTAGTAAGTAGCTCAGGTGATGTTTAGACTCTGTGCTCTAGGCACGTATAGCTAACTGCCTGGTAGAATATAAGCTACTTGAGGACAGGATTCCTCTCTGTACTCCTCAAAATCTAGCGTGATACCTTGTACATAGCAGGTGCATTGTAAATCCTTGATTTGTTAAAAATGAAGTAGTCAGCTTTAGGATAGGAAAGAACTTCCAAGAGATTATCTAGAGGATAAAGGAAAAGTATTATGATGGGCTTTCAAGTCAGAGAACTGCTTCCCAGGTTAAAATCTTCCTGGGAAGTTTACTCCATCACCATGACTCCTTGGAATGAGCCCCAAATATCAGAGTAGTGGAAAAGGGAAAGATATCTTAGAGAGTCACAGACTGATGTTAAAAAAAAGGGGAGGGGGAAGTAACACAATGACACTGTATCAGGTGGCCTGTCTTACAAGAGTATTTTGGAAAATTCCCAAACCCTACAGAACCACTCTGTCGGATCATTACCATCAAGAAAGCAGAAAGCCGCAAATACCGTTCTCATTATGGAGAAGCTTAAAACAATTCACCCCACACATTAAAAAATCCTCAGAAGCTAGAGGAGGTTGGAACAGTAGCCTGGAGCACCATAAAACTCATGAAAAATTAATTCAATCCTCAAAGCCAGCACCCGTAAGGACTACTCTACATAACAAAAAGTTCTCAGTTGCATTATTAAAAACATTGCTTTGGAGTGATCAATTAATTTCAAAGGCTCAACTCTCAGCATTAGAACTTATCAAAGACAGATGTGCTAAGAAGAATCCTCTCTATCAAATCCAGTGCCCATCTGCTCTACCAGGGTTATAATTATGATCCTTATTACCGGCTTGAACACTTTTGTTTTTCTTTTAATCTAAATGATTTTTGGGGTGAGGTTCCCACTTAAAAGCCCAACAGAGAAACCAGAGGAGGACCAACATCTTTATCTAGGAGCCTGCTCCTGAGAGTATTTGAGCCTCGTGGTGCTCAGCTTGTGATTGCAGTCCCAGTATCTTTAACAGCAAATATGTATCATAAAACAAATTAATTCCTTAAACCATCATCAGACGTGTTTCACTAAGTGGCAAAGTGTGCCCATTTTCAGTAATGGAGAGATAAACGCCTGCAGCTTACAGGTCATCTCTAGGGACATCAATATGTGCATGGCTCCCTTAATAAATGTGTTCATTTGAATGCTGAAATTTATAAAGGCTGAAAATTCATTTTAAAAAGTAACCCACCACAGGGCTCCTTAAGTAACCAATTCCTCTAGTGCACACGTTGAAATATCGTTCTTTGTACAAAAACTTAATATAACCAATATTTTAAGAAAACACTTCTTACATATATATAGCAAGCTCTATCTCTACTTTGCTAATTTGGATTATGCAAAATATCAATCTGAATTAGCAGAAAGCCTGTCAAGTAGATATTATAACTTGATTAGGCAAACCACACACAGGTCATTTGAACTTCCTTCTACTGTACAGGGTGTCCTAAAAATCTTAGTGAGATTTTGAATGATTAATGTGATTAAATCACAAAACTGCACTAAGATTTGTACAGTGCCTTGTATAAATAAGAAAGATATGTAAAAAAATGTAAACTTCAACCTACAAATTCAAATGATCATGGATTCTAAATGAGCATATTATGAATTAATAAGATTTTTTTTGTGCTTACAATCTACTGTTTTTTTTTTTCCCAAACCAGAAACTCTGGGATATTCCACAGATGTTTCAGTGTAATAATAGATAGAATGAATGTGTAAACACAATTTTTAAATTTTACACAAATTTTAAATCTATACCTGTTCGTCCAAGACCTTGGGTCAGGAAGGGCAGAGGAAGTAGGAAAAGAGAGACACTCATTTCTTCCCAGTAACACAGTGAGAGGAATCAGCAAAGAGGAACAGAGACAAGGATTAAGGATTAGGAGAACTTTGGGGTTGAGAACTCTGTGTGTAGAGAGCATGGTTCAAATGAGATCAACAATGCATCCATAGGAACAGCTAGGTGGATCAAAGAATAGTGTGCTTGGCGTATAGTCAGAAAGACTCATTTGAGTTCAAATCCTGCCTCAGAGGCTTTTGAGATGTGTGATTGGGCAAGTCATTTAATGCTATTTGCCTTAATCGACTGGAGAAGGAAAAGTTACCTGTGCCAAGAAAACCTCAAATAGGGTCACAAAAATCAGACATGACTGAAATACAACAATTCAGTCCAATAAACATTTATTAAATATCTTCTTTATGCAGAGTGATTATGCAAAGTATTCTTCATAACTAGAAATTTAGATATAACACCTTCACTGACATCATTTAAGATATATGATAATGCGCAAATAATAATATAATTATTTAGATTTTATTTATATATTTACATATATTTTTCATAACATCCCACGGTCTCAGTGCAATTTTAAGCTTTAACAGTTTAAAGCTGAGACACCCAATTTGTGATAACTATGGCGTAAGGGGTAGAAAACTCTTAGGACTATATTGCTTAAGGGACCCTGGGAAACCTCTGAGTGCTTCAGGAAATGCAATTAGACTAGATATTGCAGACCAAGAGCTGATTTGCATAGTAGAGGGAGAACTGGAACTGGGAGTTCCTCATAATGATAAAATCACAGGAAAGGTACAAAAAAAGGGTACATCACTTAACCCCTTTGGGATCCTTACTTTCCTCATCTTTAAATGAGAGAATTAGCTTCTGATAGATCTTTGTTATTGTTATTCAGTTGGTTGGACTCTTCAGGACCCCATGGATAGCCCATGGGGTTTTCTTTTTTCAAAGACATTGGAGTGCTTTGCCATGTCTTTCTGCAGTAGATTAAGGCAGAGGTTAAATGACTTGTCTAGGGTAACACAGCTATTATGTGTCTGAGGTCATGTTTAAGTTCAGGTACTCCTGATTCCAGGATGAGCACTCATCCAGCTGCCTCTAAATTTCAATTAGTGATGATTATGCCTTGATTAAGCTTCATTGGCTATGATATTATCATTGCAAAGCTAATATTTCTTATCTTATCCCACATTATGACGCCTCCACTCTAGCCATCATCTCTGTCTCTTCTCCACTATTATCTTGGGCTCTACTCCTGAGACTCTGGGATCTGAGAGTTAAACTGTCACATTTTCTTATATCCACATGGTACAGATTCTGCATCTCTACCATGCTGGAAAAACAGTAAATGGCAAGTATTCTTCCCCTTCTGTGTTCCTGTCCTATTGCTGAGAAGGATAAGGTCTTGAGTGACAAGGAAACTACTATGTTATTCATTACTGTTCACAGCTTACTTGCCTCCTTAGGTTATCTATCCCAGAAAAGCAGCCTTCTATGTATCCTGTGATGCAAAGGAAGTTGCCAAGATGGACTGATTACAGTTGCTGTTGCAACCAGTCTTTTAGATATTGGGGCACACTAAGATCACATTCAAAGGGTCAAAAACAACCACGGGTTAGCATATTGCATGAAGTTCTGGCATTTATTGAGGAAGTGAAAGTGTTCATTACAGGAATACCAAATATATCAAAGCAATTTACTTGGAAGACTGGGAAGGATTTTTTTTTTTTTAGCTTTTTTAATTGCCTTGTATAGTTTGCAAACTTTCCATATAGCAACAATTCATGTTAAGTGGTGGGAAGAGCCCTAGATTTTGAAGCCCACAGACTTATGTTCAAAACTCAGCTTTACTACTCACTACCTGTGTAATCTTGGAAAAATCAGTTAATTTCTTTGTGTTTCTGTTTCTTGATTTGTAAAACAAGAAAGTTGGTCTGTGCAACTGCTTGAGTCTTGCCCAGCTTTCAAAGCTTAAGATGTTAATAGAACCTTCACTTTTGAACTAATAATGTACTAAATTTTAATTTGAGATGGGAACCCCAAGAAAAAAGTCAGCCTATGTACAATATAACAGGTCAATTTAATTCACTGGATATTTACCATGAACATAAGTATTATGTACAAAATACTACGTTAGGCTCTGGAGAATAAAGAAACAAGCCCTGCTCTCAAGTTTACATTTGATGGAAGGTATGACATACGTACAGATGAGAATAATGCCAGGTGGCATGTGAAGGGGACATAAGAGAAAACAAAGTGCTCTAGGGAGTGTTAAGGACAAAATTCACATTCTGATATAGGGAGATAATTGGGATCAGTGGCACCTGAAGGAAGGGAAACTTTTGAGCAAGCAGAGATGAGGAGAGAATTCATTCCAAGTATGGGAATGAACTTAAGTGCTTGTGTTTCAGAATACAGTATATATGAGTGGGAGGAATAGAGATAGAAATGTGAGCTAATAATCCTTTCTTTCTTTTTTTTAAAAATAGTATTTTATTTTTCCAAATAAATGCAAAGATATTATTCATCATTCACCTTTGCAAAACCTTGTGTTCCAAATTTTTCTCTCTCCTCCTCCTCTTCCCTCTCCTAGAGAACAAGTAATCCGATATAGTTTAAACATGTACAATTCTTCTAAACATATTTCCATATTTGGCATGCTGTGCAAGAAAAATCAGATCAAAAGGAAAAAAAAAACCTGAGAGAAAAAAACAAGCAAATAAACAACAGTCACAAACAGGTGAAAATACTATGCTTTGATTCACATTCACTCTCTATAGTTCTCTATTTGGATGCAGATGATTCTTTCCATAATGTTTCTTTCTAAGAAAAATGAGAGATATGCAGATTGAAGCTAGATTTTGAAGAGTTTTATAGGTCAAGCTGAGGTAAAATACATTGTATTTTATTGTAGAAGCAATAGGGAGCCTGAGAAGCTTTCTGAATAAAAGAAAAACATGGTCAGATTTGTACATTAATTATTTTAAAGGCTATGTGAAAGGCTGTGTGGAGAGGAGGCACGGAGATTGGGAATGCTTTGCAATAATTCAGGCAAGAGGTTATGAGCCTGAACTAGTATTGTATCGGTAAACGAATCACAGCATTACAGATTAAGAACTGAAAGGGACCTAGGAGGTCACTAACTCTAACTTCCTTATTTTAAGGATTAGGAAACTGCTTGAGAGGTTTAATGACTTGCCCATCACTTTGCTAGTGTCTGATGTAGATCTCAGGATTTCAAAGCCAGTGCTCTATTTCCTGGGTCACTGAAATGCCTTTTAGGTGAAAAGGAAAAAGGATATGAAGATAAATAAAAGAAGAATTAATAAGATTTCCCACCTGTTGAGAGAGAGAGAGAGAGAGAGAGAGAGAGAGAGAGAGAGAGAGAGAGAAGAGAGAAGAATGACACAGGTGCTTAAAGATTGGTTGACTAGAATATTTTCATTAATCTAAATAGGCAATTTGGAAGGAGATGCAGATTTACTGTGATAAGTTTAGATTGGTACACTTTGAGGTACTATAGGACAATCTAGTGAAAATATACTGTTGGATTTTAAAGACTAATATAATCTATTAACTTGTCATTTTTCTAATGTATCATAGACACACACAAAAACACAAACACGCAAAACATACACACCTAGGTGCCACGATGAATGGAACCCTGCATTTGGATTTAAGAAGACTCATCTTCTTGAGTTCAAATCTTGCTTCAGACATGCACTAGCTGTGTGACCCTTCACCCTGTTTGCTTCATTTTACTCATCTATAACGAGAGAGACCTGATAATTCCAAACATCATGAATCAGAGAATGAGGATCTAGAGTAAACAGAAAGAGAAGATGGAGAAGTAATTGAAGGGACATAATATCATGTCTTCAGCAGAAGAGGGAATTTGACATTGAAAAATATCTATACAGACAAGCATTGATACGTGTAGGTTAAGAAGGGAAATAGCTGAATGGGGGAAATCTTTCTATCAAATTTCTCTGATAAGGGTTTGGTATCCAAGATATTATAAACAATTAATAAATCATAGATATAGATATATAACTAATAGTCACTCTCCAATAGACAGTAAAAAAAAAAGATGAACAGTTCTCAAAAGAATTGCCAAATATCCCCAACCTCATGGGAAAAAAGCTTTAAATCACTAATAATAAAAGAAATACAAATCAAAATAACCCTCAAGTTTTACCTCAACTGGCAAACTGGCAAAGATGACGAAAATGGTAATATCTAAGGTTGGAGAGGTTGTGGAAGGAGAGGCACAATAATACATTATTGGTGGACCTAGGAAATGGTAAAACCATTTTAGAAAGCAATTCAGAATTCCACAAACAAAGTGACTAATAGGTCCATATCCTTTGATCTACAGATTCTGTTAACCTCAAGGAAGTCATTGATAGAAAAAAACAGTTTCCATGTACTCCAAAATATTTATAGCATAATTTTTATGATAGCTAAAAATAGTAAACAAAATTGATACCCAATGACTTGGGAAGAGCTAAACAAATCGTGGTATATGAATATAATGGATTGTTACTGTACTGTATTAAATGATGTGCCAGAAGAACACATAGAAACATAGAAAGATCAATATAAACTGATGTAGAGTGAAGCAAGCAGAGCTAAGGAAACAATACATACTGTAATTACAACAATTTAAAAAGAACAATGACATACACAATACACACAAAAGTAAATGTAACAAAAATATAAAGACCAAGTTAGATCTCAAATGAAAAAAATATAAGAAGACACTGCCAACTTACCCCTTTGTGGAGGTAAGAGGTACACAGATAATTCACATTGTACATATTTTTGAACTTTTTAAATTAGGTTAGTTGTATTGATTTTGTTTTTCTTCTTTTCCTCTCCACAAAAATAATATTTTATCATATGGTTTGGTACTATAGGAAGAGTGAGAGGAGGAATGAATGGGATACTACAGTGATGTGGGAAACAAAATATCAGTAATAACTTATTTTTAAAAATTGTTATAGGGGAATTATATTGATACATTACGGAATAACAAATATGCCCTGTTCAGCATACACAGAATAACAAAAGAAAACATTCTTTTGTATTTTTTATTTATTCTTTTGTTTTCTTAAGGAATACATAAAAATTAAAGGAAATTTACATGTACTATATTCACATTTTTACTATCACACTGAAATAAAACTCATAAATTATACCTTTGCAAATTGCAACTTTTTATAAATTCTAACACTGCATAATACAAAATATTTAAAATTAACTAGATGCAAACACAACTACTTTGCTTTTCATTAGAATTTTAAGTTTTTATAATTGAGGTAAGATTTGTTCATATGAAAATGAGAAAATACAGAGAAATATTTTAAAGTACATTTAATCTTCTATAATTAAAGAATAATCAAAAATTAAATTTTATTATATACAATTATACATTTTATTATGAAAATAAAAATGTAGCCCAAATTGAAATTTTATTCATAAAACAGCAAGATTTTTAAAAGATTGCAACTGCATATTATTAGATGACATCGAATTATCAGACTGTAAAGCATAGATAGAAGTAAATATTCCTATAGTCTGAAATGCTCAGAAATCCTGGTTCACCACACATTCACAAATTATTATTCATATACATACATGTGTATATATATGTATGTGTATAACACAAAAAATATATAAATAAAGTTTAGAATCACATCAAAATCTAATACTATTATGTTCTTCATATACTTCTGTGGTGGATTCGAATGCATATTGGCTGATAACTAATAAAATTTTGCCATTTTGTCATTTGACAGAATGTCATTATTTTCTTTTAAATTCACCTATAGATTACAACTGATGTCAAAAACAATAAAAAAATGAGCCTAGCAAGAAATACAAAACCATATTAAAGGTAATCAGATCCTAGCAATTTCTACTGGCTTTCTTTTCCCTTTTGTTAGCCATACCTATCTGTGATGAACTGGTGAATTTCCAAAGAATTGGTGAATAACCCTCCTCACACTCTTGATCCCTTAGGAATATTATATGTTAAATTCAATACTTACTACCTTTCCCTCTGAAGCATCTATCTTCAAAGCAAATGGAATTTCTTTGACTTTACTGGTAATGTCTTTACTCTGGTTCAATATCCATTTGAATTGCTTGGTGATAGCAGATGAAACACCTTGCTCACCCCAAACTTATCAGAATGCAGAATCCCATTAGATATCATTACTCTCATTTGACCATTTCTATTGCACTTTAGGTCCACTTTACAATATTCAGAACTAAAAGGGACCTTAAGAATTATAGTCTCTACAATGTATAATCTATATTGCCTTCTCAACAAAGGAGTGGAGGAGAAGAGGGAGGAAGGGAGAGAATTTGGAACTCAAAGTTTTAAAAACAAATGTTAATTAAAACTGTTTTTACATGTAACTGGTGAAAAATAAAACACTAAATAAATTTAATTAAAAAAAGAATAATAGTCGAATCCCCTCATTATATAGATGAAAAAATGGAGCAGGAGGATAGAGGAAAGACATTATAGGCAGAAGATTGTACCCAAGGACCAGAAGTGGAAAGCACAAAATACACTTAGGAGCAGGAAAAAGAGCCAACACAATATCCTGTAGATATACTGAACTTCAAGAAAGATGGTGGTGTCACAATGCAAGCCAATAAACTAGCATGAAGTTGAAGAGCAAATTGGAGGGCAGTAAGGGCTGTTAATGTAACATCTGCACAGCACATTGAAATCTTCAGATGACAGGAATTTATAGAAAAGGAATCATCATAGCAGTATTTTGAAGAAATTAAACTTTTCTAAATTAATACAAGATGAGAAGAAAAGGATATTTCAGAAGGGCTCTTCTTTCTTAAGCAAATAGATAGCTAGATAGATAAATAAATGAAAATAGAGGGTTTAACTCCCTCTCGACATGTTTGAAACTTTTCCAGATGTATAATCTCTCTTCTTATTGCGCAGTAAAACAGAAACAAGAGGTAGGCTTCCTTGATACAAAAACACTAGGAAAAGCCAAAAAAATCTTTCAGTATCTAACTTCCTTGTCTAGAAACAATCCCTTCCAAGCAGCAAAATCTTTCCCAAAGTATGCAACAGTGTCTCCCTTGATCACGTTTATCTCCTCAATGCCTTTTCTCTTCAAAGCCCTCTGCTTCCATGTGTTACAAGTCCTATATGTAAAATTAAAAATAAGGATGGCTCCATCTTAAAGATAAATTCTCCTGCCATTGTTTCTCTCCCCCCCTCCTCTACCCAATGCATACCAGTCTTTTACTGTCTCTGACTGACCTCTGAGGTTCAGCTTCTACTCAACAGCTGGGTGCTTCTGCTGGATTGCCAAAGCTATCATTTGTTTTCTATATTCTGGGCTTTTGCTAATTCATGGGGGAAAAGAAGAACCTTTCCCAGACACAGGAAAGACACATCAACTCTAATACTATTTCCCTGAAAGCTTCAATTCTTTAAGGAAGTTCTATTTGTAGACACTCCCTTTCCTTTCCCCTTTCCCCTTTCCTTTCTTTTCCCCTTTCCCCTTTCCTTTCCCCTTTTCTCTTTCCTTTCCTTTCCCCTTTCCCCTTTCCTCTTTCCTTTCCCCTTTCCTCTTTCCTTTCCCCTTTCCCCTTTCCTTTTCTTTCCCCTTTCCTTTCCTTTCCCGTTTCCTTTCCTTTCCCGTTTCCTTTCCTTTCCTTTCCTTTCCCGTTTCCTTTCCTTTCCTTTCCTTTCCTTTCCTTTCCTTTCCTTTCCTT
>JAJPUD010030299.1:458-13258 GCA_023553655.1 Myrmecobius fasciatus
CTCTCTTTTGAGATTCTTAATGCAATCTTCCAGGCAAGCCTTCTGAAAGGGATACCAGCTTAAGTCCACCTTTGTGGCTTTATCAGGAATTGTTTTCAGAATCTCAGGATCTGGGGACTTCTCTAGTTTCTTTCCGTAAAAGCTGTTTATGGTGAGAACTCTCTTCTTCTTGCTCATGATTTTCAGCTGAGGTATCAGTCACCAGCAGGCAATTTTGCAGCAGCAATTTCAATTTGCCCTGGGGCAATTTGCCGAGTTGACTTCAGGTCTGGGGCTGATCTCCTTAGATCCACACTAGGACCACACTTTCAGCCTCTCTCAATCCACCCTTTATCAAAGGTAGACCTGCCAAAGCACCTGCCCGCAACCAGGGCAAAGTGGCCCAAGCGTCTTCCAGGGACTTCCTGGCAGCCTAAAATCTTCTGGTCCTTCCCAGCCCCGGACTTGCACCCCAGCTGCACACTGGCGTCTGAGTGCTGGGAGCTGATCGATCCCCTGCCTGTCTAAAACTGACCTCAGGAGTTCTTTCAGAGTAGATATTTGATAGAAGTGCATTGTAGTCCAAGTGTTTGGTGGAGCCCTCACTCCCGAACCAGTTCAGAGGCTCAATTTGTCTGGATCTGAGATAAGGTGTCAGGAGCTCACAGAGGACACTGTCTGCAGTTCGCCATTTTCCCTCACTTTAGAGTTAATAACACTGAGGCAGACAGTAGCTTTCTAAAGGTTAAATAGCCATTGTGTGAAAGTGGATTTGTACTCAAATATTCCTGCTTTCAAGGCCAGTGCTCTATCCTATTCACCACAGAAGGAGCAAAAGAATGTGTCTGTGGACAGAGAAACTTCTTCTCTATACCCCAACAAGAAAACAGGTAAAGGAAGATCAAGGTCATGGGGAGGAAATGATGGATTAGGAAGTGAAATCTACCATGACTTGTTAGTTTAAAGGTAGAGGAATTAGAGTCTTGGTGGGAATGAACTACTTGCAGCTCCAAAACAGGAGAAGACTACTGTTATAGTTGTTAATAAAACAGTTACATTGAGTTGGTGCAGGAAATAGGAAGACTGCACTATTGATAGTGTTGTTCCAAGTAACAGGGAAACAAATTCATAATCCTGCTTCAAAGGTTTAAAATACTTATGACTCTAGAAATTCATTTAACATCTTTTTTTCATTTTCCTCAATATTAAATTGATTTAATAGCTCCTACATTACAGGATTATTATGAGGATTAACTGGGATAATCTTTGGAAAGAAGTACTAATTGATCATAATGATTGTGGTGGTGGTGGTGAGAGATTATTTTTCTAATTTTAATTTTAAGATCTATAATATTTATGCTTCATTTCCATGGCTTGTTTGGTTCTGATAACCACCTCCATCAAATATCCCTACCCCTTTTTACACCTTTCCCCTAATACTTCTGTTTTCCTTTTATTAGATTTTTCCCTTTCTTTTTCCCTTTCCACTCCCATTTTTCAATAAAGTGAGACAAGTTTCTCGGAGAAATCAAATATGTCTGATATTATCTCTTTGAGTCAAATCTGATTAGAGTAAGATTCATACAATGCTCATCCCCCTTGCTTCTTTCTGTCAATTGCCTCTTCATGAGATGTAATTTCCCTTATTCTATCTCCTTTTTCTTCTTTTTCCACTATAATCTCTTTTCCATTTCTAGTTTCTTTTTCATATTATCCTAATAAAATCAAATTATACCCATACTATGTAAGTATATCCATAATAGAAATATAGCTTTCAAGAGTTCTTTTCATTTTACCTTTTTATGCTTCTCTTGATTTCTGTGTTTGGAAATCAAAATATTTTGTACAGAAATGGTCTTTTCATTAGAAATAGATGAAATTCACCTATATCACTTAATGTCCATCTTCTTCCCTGAAAAATAATGCTCATTTTACCTGGATAGCTTGTTATTGGCTGTAATCCATGTTCCTTTGCCTTTCAGAATATCCAATTCCAGGCTCTTTGATCCTTTAAGGTGGAAGCTTCTAGATCTGAGGTAATCCTAATTGTGGCACATTGGTATGTAAATTGTTTCTTTCTGGCTGTTGGCAATATCTTTTCCTTGGTGCTATAGTTCTGAAATTTAGCCAAGATATTCCTTGGGCTTAGTGGTTTACAATTTGCCTTTTGTAGCAAAGCTGCCAAACCACCTGCTTGCAAACAAGAGAGAGTATCTTAAGAGTCTCACAGAAGATTCCCAGGTGCATGGAAGCTGCAACATTCTGACTCTTCCCAGGTCCTTCCCTAGTCTCCCTGGACTGCAATCTGTGCTCGACAGACTCTGCCACTGCCCGTTTGAAACACACCTTTTCTGAAGTTCTTCCCAGGTATCTTCTTCTGGAAATGTGTTGTACTCCAAATATTTATGGGTTCTTTGACTACAAAACCAGGCTCTATTTTTGGTTTAAAAGGTCAGAGAAAGTCACAGAGAGTGGCATCTGCTCCATCTTGGCTCCACCCTTTCATAATTTTTTGTTTGTTTGTTTGTTTTTTTGGGGGAAGAAGTATTTCACGTTAAAGAGGTTTTCCCAAGAACTGAGTATGAATTTTCAGTGGACATACAATCTTCCTGCTTTTTAAACAATCAATACAGCCTTTAATTGGTGATTCTCAGTTATAATTGTGATAAAGACTATTGATTGTGGAGGTGGAGAACACAGATTCAAATTCCACAACTTATCCCTATTATCTTTGTGGTTTTGAAAAAGTCACTTAGTTTTTCTAGGTTTTCAATTAATTATTAAATGGAGAGATTTGGAAATTACATAATAACATTATGATACCTCTCCCAACTCTAGATCTATGATTATAGATGGGGAGAAGATGATACTTCCAATTGGAGAAAATTATTTATCCAAACCCTGTAGTAATATGCCAACACTTAAGAAGAAAAGAAAATAAATTTAAATTACAATATGGTATGCAGTTACGGCTTTACCATAAACACAGTTGTCAAGCTATTAATTGTAAATATAGTCTTTGAGTAATATCTTGATGGCTCAAAACTTATTTAACCAATAATGCTGCTGTCAAAAATGAAGGTAAGAACAAAAAAGGTAATTTTAACAATAATAATTGTAACAACAATAGCAGCAATAATGATAGAAGAATAATGGAAGTCAATATCCATTTCATACAGTGACAGTACTATAAAGTATGGAGCATGGAGTCAGAAGATTCAAATTTATATTCAGCTTTTGCTACTTACTATCTGCGTAACCTTAGCTAATTCATTTAAATTCTTTCAATCTTAGTTTTCTTTCAGGAAGAGAGAACAAATGAAATTAAACCATATAACCTATAATATATCTTACAATTTTCATTCTATGATACTATATTCATTCATAGAGTATATCACCTTTATTTTAAACATATCCATGAGAGTCTTTATTATCTGTTTTCCAAATCCACACTTCAATATAGATGACAGTAATTATTTTATATCAATCATTTTATTTCATGGATGACATATCAGAAAGCTTTCTAGTACTGGTGTCCTGTGTCATATATTGTCTTTGCTTTTAATTATGTTGGTGGTAGGGAGTTATTCTAATAGATTTTAGTGGATTATTCCAGCAGATTTTGTATACTAATAATACTAGATTAATTAGGTAAGGATGGCTAATCAAGATGCTGTTTCTTCTGCTGTTTGGTTTATAGCATTTTCATATGCTTCATAATTTGAAAAAAACATAAAATTTCATATCTGCCAGCTTACATACACACACATATGCTTTTCACAGTCAGTTAAAGACTTCACATTTCTCTCTGTTGCATTTCATTTTGCTAAATTGGATTTACCATTCTCCTATAATTATCTATTTTTAGTAATTTCACTGAATTTGGTTTTTGGCAAAATAAATTGATCCATTGTCATTTTTTCCTATAGGTTCATTCTATTCAAACAGGTATGTAATTTGCATGTCAAGGTTTTTTGTTTTGTTTTGTTTCATTTTTTTTGTTTATTAAAGCTTTTTATTTACAGAAAATAGGAGTAATTTTTCTACATTTACCTTTTTAAAATTTTCTGTTCCAAATTTTTCCCTTCTTCCCTCTACCCTCATCCTTAGATGGCACATAGTCTAATACATGCTAAATATATTAAAATATATTATAAATGTAATATGTGTACACATATCTGTAGTTATCTTGCTGCACAAGAAAAATTCAGATCTAGAAAGAGAAAAAAAAACAACCTAAGAAGGAAAAAAAGTGCAAGCAAACATGAATAGAGAGTATGAAAATGCTGTGTTGTGCTTCACACTCAGTGCCCACAGACCTCTCTCTGGATGTATAAGACTTTTTTCATTGCTGAACACTAGGAACTGGTTTAAATCACCTCATTGTTGAAGAGAACCATGTCCATTAGAATTGATCATCAGACAGTGTTGTTATTGTGTATAATGATCTGGTTCTTCTAATTTAAGTTAGCATCAGTTCATTTAAATCTCTCCAGGACTCTCTGAAATCATTCTGCTGGTCATTTCTTACAGAACAATAATATTCCATAACATTTATATAACATATAATTTATATTTATGTACCAGTCAGCCATTCTCCAACTGATGGGCATCCACTCAATCCACTCAGTTTCTAGTTTCCAGTTTCTTGCTGAAAGAGATTTTGCTCTTGAAAAAAAAAGCCCTTGCAAAAAGGGCTGCCAGAAACAAGCATTGCTGGGTCAAATGGTATGCACATTTTGTTAACTTTTTGAGCATAGTTCCAAATTGCTCTCCACAATGGTTGGTTCCTTTCACAGTTCCACCAGCAATGTATCAATCTTCCAGTTTTCCCATATCCCCTCCAACATTCATCATTATCCTTTCCTGTCATCTTAGCCAATCTGACAGGTGTGTAGAGGTATCTCAGAGTTGGTTTAATTTGCATTTCTTTGATCAATAATGATTTGGAACACCTTTTCATATGACTAGAAATAGTTTCAATTTCTTCATCTGAAAATTATCTGCTCATATCCTTTGTCAAGTTTTTTGATAAATATCTTAAAAGGAAAAAGGTCAGGGTATCATTCATCATCTACTTTATAACCATATTAATTTGTTATCCATTCTTATTTAAATCCAGTATTGGGACAAACTCCAAATACACTAAATATGTAAGCCATATTCTCTAATTTATGAATTATAAAGGTTTGCTTGTGAAGTTCTATCTACTCTTGTGATGCTCTTAGTCCCCTGTTTCCAAAGAATCAAATATATAAGTCCTTCAAAAATCATGAGAGAAATTATTATTACACTATTGTATTTAAAAAAAAAAAACATTTATTAAGTTTTGATCCAAGCTTTTTTCCCAGCTCTTTTTTTCTTTTATCTCTTGTTAAAATTAGTCTCTTGAAGGTCATGACTGATTGAAAGGATTATTCCTCTTTAATCTCACACAGAATCTCACCTTACTAGGAAACTCAACTTTTGTTTAGAGTATAAACTGAATCTTGTATCTGAGAGTTGACACCATAAGGAAAGTAGCCTGCATGTTTATATCTCCCTATTACAACTTAAGGTGACCTAATTTATGAAAGAGAAAACCAGCCAAAGAGCATCTTATATCAAAGTTTTAAATTTTCCCCTATTTTTTCTAAATTAACCAGGTCATTATTTCTTATACTATGACACTATTTCAATCCAATCATATCATATCAGAGAGATTGCATATAAAAGTTTTGCCCCCGATTTTCTGCATTATTCTATGCTTGACTACATATGTTTCTTGTATACAAGAAAAATATAATTTAAAATAATCAAAACTATCCTTTTTCCAGTTAAACAGTAATTTCCATTATAGTTTAATGTTTGATACTACTGAATTTATTTCCTTTACAAATAATTTTTTTTGGTTATTTTTGAAGTTCTGGAACTTTTTCTCTTCCACATGAACTTTGTTATAATTTTTTTTATATCTCATATATCTCAGTAATTTTTTAGTAATTAAGTTGGGATGACATTGAATAAATAGATTGATTAGCTGTAATTGTCATTAAAATATTATAGTGTCTTTACAAGACAATGAACAATAAATATTCACTTATTTAGATTTGAGTAATTTTTTTTAATTGAAAATTTAAAAATTTCAAGTTTATATTCATATGCTTATTGTGTCCATTTGGCAGTTATGCACTCAGATTTTTATGTTATCTATACAATTTAAATGGTCTAAAGCTATATTGAATAATTTTGATGACAGCATAATTTTTTCATTTTTGATGAAATCTATTTTCACTTTAACTTTAAGATCATGATTAATATGGCTGAAATTTTTTTACATACAAAATTCTTTTTCTGCCATTTCTTATTTTTGTTTCTCTCTTTTTTTGTTTGTGCTTCTTAAAGCAACACCTCATTGAATTCAGATTCCTGATCTGCTATCCATTATCATTTTATGGGTACATTCATCCCTCTTATATGCTAAGCTACAAATGTGTATTTTTTTCTTTCCTATCCTTCTTACACTATATACCCCATCTTTCTTTACTCTGTTATGTTATTACTATCCACTACCTTGCCTTCTTATTTCTTATCCTATCCATCCCTCTAAAGGTCCCTCCCTTATACTCAAATTCTTTCCTTACTCTCTTATTACTTTCTGAATTTAGAAGACTTTTATCCATTCATGAACCCAAATACACATATCTGCAATATATAATATTTAAGTAATATATTTAATATATATGCACATGCACATGTAATTTCCCTCTTTTTCTCATTCCCATTCAGAGTAAGTTTTCTGCACAGCACATTCTTCTCCATACTTCAGTATCAGTTTTTCCTTTTATGCCTCATTTATATGAGACAATTATTTCTTTTTATTTCTCCCTATCCAATTTCATTTTTTATAATTACCCCATTATACTCAGCTCAGCCCAAGTCACTTTTTCAAACTACCCAAATAAGAATTTTAATAGCATTGTTAATGTTTTCACATATGCAAAGTAAACATTTTGTTCTTATTGAGTCCCTTCAAATTTGTTCTTCATGTTTACCTTATATTTCCCCTGAATATTATGTCAATTTTTTGCATAAATTCTGTTTTTTCACAAAATATTGAATTTTTTTTCAGTTTGTTAAATGCCCCACCCTTTCTTGAAAAAGATTATGCTTTGCTGAGTAAATTACACTTTTTCATAATGCCCTCCAAAATCAATTATTAACACTATTTTAATAAGTTCCAAATTCTCTTTCTCCTAGAAGTACCTTACAACTCCCCTGAGAAGGCAAGAAATAGGGGGCAGAGCCAAGATGGCAAACTACAGACAGCTTTCTCTGTGAACTCCTGGGACCTTCCCTCAAACCCAGACAAAGTGAGCCTTCCAACTGGTTTTTGAGTGAGGGCCCCGCCAAACATTTGGACTACAACGCACTTCTATCAAAAATCGACCTTGAAAGAACTCCAGAGAAGGTTAGCCTCAGGGGAAATCGGCCTCTGGTCTCAATCAGACTCCACCCGGGGTGGAAGTCAAGGCTGTGATAGGGGGCGGATTTTGGGCACCCAGGAAGCCCCTGGGAGACGCCTGGGCCACTTTGCTCTGCTTGCAGGCAGGTGCTTTGGCAGATCTGCCTTTGGTAAAGGGTGGATCGAGAGTAATTGAAAACGTGGTCCTAGTGCGAATCTAGCCCAACCAGCCTCAGACCGGAAGTCAACTCAGCAAACTGCCCCAGGATAAATACAAATTGTTGCAGTTTTCTCTGCTTTTGACCAATATCACAACTTTAAATCATGAGCAAGAAGCAAAGAGAGCTCTCACCATAGAAAGCTTTTATGGAGAAAAAATAGAACAGTCCCCAGATCCTGACATTATGAAAACAATCCCAGATGAAGCCACAAAGGCAGACTTAAGTTGGTCTCCCTTTCAGAAGGCTTACCTGGATGATTGCATTAAGAATCTCAAAAGAGAGCTAGAAGAAGAATGGGAAAATAAATTGAGATCAGGGCAACAGAAATATCAAAAACTGGAAAATAGGACTGGTGAATTGGAAAAAGAAAACAGTACACTGAAAAACAAAATTGGTGAATTGGAAAAAATCACCAATTCACTGGAAAATAAAAATGGTAAACTGAAAAACAAAATTGGTGAATTGGAAAAAGACAACAATTCACTGAAAAATAAACCTGGAAAAATGGAAAAAGAATGCATTGAATCAAGAAATTCAACTGGCCAGCTACAAAAGGAGCTAAAAAAGATAACTGAAGGAAATAATACTTTAAAAATTAAAATTGAACAAATAGAAGTAAATGACTCAATAAGACTTCAAGAATCAGTTAAACAAAAACAAAAAAAATGAAAAAATAGAAGAAAATATGAAATATCTCCTAGGAAAAACAACTGACTTGGAAAACTGATCCACGAGAGACAATTTAAGGATTATCGGACTCCCTGAAAGCCACAATGAAAAAAAGAACCTGGATGCTTTCTTCCAGGAAATCATGAAAGAGAATTGCCCTGATGTTTTAGAATCAGAAGGCACAATTGGCATTGAAAGAATTCACCAACCACCTCCAGAAAGAGACCCCAAAATTAAAACCCCAAGGAATATCATGGCCAAATTTCAGGACTATCGCACCAAGGAAAACATATTGCAAGCAGCAAGAAAGAAACAGTTCAAATACCGAGGAACTGTCATTAGAATTACACAGGATCTGTCAGCTTCCACTTTAAAGGATCGAAGGGCCTGGAATCAGATATTTCGAAAGGCAAAAGAACTTGTATTACACCCAAGAATAAGTTATCCAGCTAGAATGAGCATCATCTTCCAGGGAAGAAGATGGTCATTCAATGATACAGGAGAATTCACCTATTTCTAATGAAAAGACCTGATCTGAACAAAAAATTTGACCTCCAAATAGAGAACTCAAGAGAAGCATAAAAAGGTAAAAAGGAAAACTCTTGAGAACTATATTTCTACTATAGGTATCCTTAAAGAATGGCAGTATAATTTGATTTTTCTTTGATAATAATGGAAAAGAAATTAGAGGTGGAAAGGATACCATACTGAAAAAGAAAAAGGGGGGAGGGGGAAAAGGAGGCAAAATAAAGTAAAAATAAAGGAGGTAAAATAAGGCAAAATCTCATAAAGAGACATAGAAGATGTAATATAATTGAGGGCAAGAAGGGAGGGCGATGAGTATTGTGTAAAACTTAATCTCATTAGATTGGACTCTAAGAGAGTATATCAGAGAAATTTGGCTTCAAAGAAAGGCCTGACCCTCCTTGTGGGAAGGTAGCAGGGAGGGGAGAAAAGGAAAGGCATAAATTAATAGAAGGATTAGGGGAAAGGTATAAAAAGGAGGGAGGGATTCTAAAGGGAGGAGGATTATTGGTGGGAGGCGGTCATCAAGAGCAAAGTACTGGGGAGGGGGGAAGGGAGAGAGGGGAAATTGAAAAGAAAATCATAACTCTGGCTAACTAAGATGGCAGGGAATACAGATATATTTATTTTAACTGTGAATATGAATGGGATGAACTCTCCCATAAAAAGCAAGCAGGTAGCGGACTAGATTAAAAGCCAAAATCCTACAATATGTTGTTTACAAGAAACACATCTAAAGCACAGAGATACATACAGAGTGAAGGTAAAGGGCTGGAGCAGAATCTTCTATGCTTCAGGTGAACAAAGAAAGGCAGGGGTAGCAATCCTTATCTCGGATCAAGTAAAAACAAAAATAGATCTAATTAAAAGAGATAAGGAAGGAAACTATATTTTATTAAGGGTTCCATAGACAATGAAGCAGTATCAATACTTAACATATATGCACCAAGTAGTATTAGTATCCAAATTCCTAGAGGAGAAACTAACAGAGATGCAAGGAGAAATAGACAGTAATACCATACTAGTGGGGGATCTCAACCTTGCTCTCTCAGATTTTGATAAATCAAATCACAAAATAAATAAGAAAGAAGTTAGGGAGATTAACAAAAGGCTAGAAAAGTTAGGTATGATAGATCTCTAGAGGAAATTGAATGGTGATAGAAGGGAGTATACTTTTTTCTCAGGGGTTCATGGAACTTGTACAAAAATTGATCATGTGTTAGGGCATAAAAACCTCAAAACCAAATGCAGAAAAGCAGAAATAGTAAATGCATCCTTCTCAGATCATGATGCAATAAAACTCACATGTAATATAAGGCCAGGAGAAAACAGACCACAAGTTATTTGGAAATTAAATAATCTAATCCTGAAGAACGAATGGGTGAAAGAGTAAATTATAGAAACAATCGAAAATTTCATCCAGGAGAATGACAACAATGAGACAACATACCAAAATTTGTGGGACACAGCTAAAGCGGTTATAAGGGGTAATTTTATATCTCTAGATTCTTACTTGCATAAAACAGAGAAAGAGAAGATCAATGAACTGGGCTTACAATTAAAAAAACTAGAAAAAGACCAAATTAAAAACCCTCAACTAAATACCAAATTGGAAATTCTGAAAATTAAAGGGGAGATCAATAAAATTGAAAATAAGAAAACTATTGAATTAATAAATAAAACTAAAAGTTGGTTTTATGAAAAAACCAACAAAATACATAAGCCTTTAGTTAATTTGATTAGAAAAAGAAAAGAGGAAAATCAAATTATTAGTCATAAAAATGATAAGGGAGAACTTTCCTCCAAAGAAGAGAAAATTAGAGTAATAATTAGGAGTTTCTTTGCCCAACTTTATGCCAATAAATTTGATAATGTAAATGAAATGGAGGAATATCTACAAAAATATAGATTACCCAGATTAACAGAAGAGGAAATAAATTATTTAAATAGCCCTATTTTGGAAAAAGGAATAGAACATGCTATTAATCATCTCCCTAAGAAAAAATCTCCAGGGCCAGATGGATTTACATGTGAATTTTACCAAACATTCAAAGAACAATTAATCCCAATAATTTATAAACTATTTGAAAAAATAGGGAAAGAAGATGTACTACCAAATTCCTTTTATGACACAGATATGGTTCTGATAGCTAAACCAGGTAGGGAGAAAATTGAGAAAGACCCATTTCCATAATGAATATTGATGCAAAAATTTTAAATAAGATTTTAGCAACAAGATTACAGAAAGTCATCCCCAGCATAATACATCATGACCAAGTAGGATTTATACCAGGAATGCAGGCTGGTTCAATATTAGGAAAACTATTAGCAAAATCAATTATATTAATAACCAAATTAAAAAAAAACAACATTTGATTATATCAATAGATGCAGAAAAAGCCTTTGATAAAATCCAACACCCATTCTTATTAAAAACACTGGAGAGTATAGGAATAAATAGGCTTTTCCTTAAATTGATTAGTAGTATCTACTTAAAAACTTCAGCAAGCATCATATGTAATGGAGTCAAACTAGAACCATTCCCAATAAGATCAGGAGTGAAACAAGGCTGCCCACTGTCACCATTATTATTTAAAATTGTCTTAGAAATGTTAGCTTTGGCAGTAAGAGAAGAGAGAGAGATTAAACGAATTAGAGTAGGTAATGAGGAAACCAAATTATCACTCTTTACAGATGACATGATGATATACATAGAAAACCCTAAAAACTCAACTAAAAAACTACTAGAAACAATTCACAACTTTAGCAAAGTTGCAGGATACAAAATAAATCCACATAAATCATTGGCATTTTTATATATTACCAATAAAGTTCAGCAGCAAGAGATACAAAAAGATATTCCATTCAAAATAAATGTTGATAGTATAAAATATTTGGGAATTTATCTGCCAAGGGATAGTCAGGAATTATATGAACTAAACTACAAAACACTTTCCACACAAATAAAATCAGACCTAATCAATTGCAAAAACTTAAAATGCTCATGGGTAGGCCGAGCGAATGTAATAAAAATGACAATATTACCCAAACTAATTTACTTATTTACTGCCATACCAATCAAACTCCCAAGAAATTATCTTACAGATCTAGAAAAAATAGTAGCAAAGTTCATTTTGAAAAACAAAAGGTCAAGAATTTCAAGGGCATTAATGAAAAAAAGGCTGAGGATGGTGGACTTGCTGTACCAGATCTAAAACTATATTACAAAGCAGCGGTCATCAAAACCATTTGGTACTGGCTAAGAAATAGAGTAGTCGATCAGTGGAATAGGATAGAATCACAAGACAAACTAGGCAATAACTATAGCAATTTAGTCTTTGATAAATCCAAAGACCCCAGCTTTTGGGAAAGGTACTCACTATTTGACAAAAACTGCTGGGAACACTGGAAAATAGTGTGGAAGAAATAAGGGCTTGACCCACATCTAACACCACATACCAAGATAAGATCTAAATGGGTTCATAATCTAGATATGAAGAGTGATATTATAAGTAAATTATAGGGATGTAATATAGTTTACCTCTCAGACCTATGGAGATGGAATAAATTTATGTCCACAGAAGAACTGGAACTCTTAATTGAAAACCAGATAGATAACTTTGAGTATATTAAGTTAAAAAGTTTTTGTACAAACAAAATCAATGCAGACAAGATTAAGAGGGAAGCAATAAATTGGGAAATCATCTTTACATTTAAGGGTTCTGATAAAGGTCTCATCTCTAAAATATAGAGAGAATTGTCTCATATTCATAAAAATTCAAGCCATTCTCCAATCAATAAATGGTCAAAGGATATGAACAGACAATTTTCAGAGGATGAAATTAAAACTATTTATAGTCACATGAAAAGGTGCTCCAAATCCCTATTGATCAGACAAATGCAAATCAAGACAATCCTGAGGTACCACTTCACACCAGTCAGATTGGCTAAAATGACAGGAA